>WUAR02025015.1:0-10290 GCA_015164055.2 Chrysaora achlyos
TGGTCCCCCTGTGCTCAGCACAGAAACCCATACCTTGCGAAGATAGCAAGCGTATGTGCCAATCAATCAATCAATTGCACTTTTTCACTGATAAAGAAAAATGACGATATTTTAATGTCTTATTGTCAACGATCACTTTTTACAAAATTTAGGAAACTTTGAGAAGGGAGGCTTAAATTGGCTGGAATCAATGTATTTTCAAGTCATCCAGTAACGTAACCTTTCTTTTGATCACATTGGCTGCGAAACGATAAACTATACTATTTTGAAAGTCCATTACCCTATCTATCAGATTCAGGCGAAAAAATATAAGTTAGGATGTTTGTTAGATTGTTCGACTATATGCCCCGTGACCCAACATGGTTTTCAAACGATTCAACATGGTGTTTGATGAATTGTTGGATCGTTTGACCAGGGCTTTAATTGCGCTCTTAAATTTCTTCCCCGAGAGTTTTTGCTGAAGTAAAACATGTTGTTTTCGTTACCTTTCAGCGCTATTATCATTACATCAGCGAAGGTATCCCGAACTCTTCGATTCTAGGCCAAGATACCGAAGTCATGGAAAGACTTATGAACAACCGGATTCCAGCAGACTTGAAACAAACTAATAATTTCAGCAAAATAATCAAGCAGTTGAGAATCGAAGTGGATGAAGATTATCATTTCAGCCTAAGAAAAGCCATTGGTAAGGAAATTTTGTTCAACAAAGACTTAGAGCCTATTATTTTGTCCATTTACCGATTTTTACTTTCTGATTTTTCAATCCTCTCTTTATTCCTTGTCTATTCTCCCTTGCTACACAATTTGTTGTCATTTATTTACGAATTCCATAATGTACCATAGATTGCTCTTCCTTACTGTATACTTTCATTGAACCCTAGTTGATTATATACTAAAAGACGAAAGAGAAAAAAGACGACTCCATATCGCTGCCATACCGAAGCCATTTCAGACAAGGTATGCTTATTAATCTTTTTACATTTTTAATTTAAGTGACTATCTTTGTTTTTCGTGATATTTGCATACTCAACGCTCACCCACACTTTATGATTCAATTACTTTTAAAAAACGACAATGTACTTAAAGAAAATAAATTGAACAACGTTTCGAGCGACTCGTCTTCAAAATCGTTTTTTAAAAGTAATTGATTCATTCATTCTACATACGACGTACAACAAGCACTACAAATTGTATTTTATTAGCTCTCCATGAATATACTGTGATGACTTTGCATCTTTCGGCCGTCCTGGTAATCATTTTAAGGTTCATAGACCGCTATACTTTTATAATAATATTTTATCACATTGATTATCATGTTATTACTTGTGCATTTTAAGTATTTTCGTTTCTTGGAAAAGTTTCAAGAACGTATTAAATGCAATTTATTTGTATTCGCATAGTTATACACTGTATACACCTTTGGGCTGCCTAGAATTTGTTGTTAATGTTTTCCAACGATTCAGAACATCCATTGAACAATGCTTTATGTATAAACATGTACTCAACATCTATTAGCCACTTGGTCAAATAAGAATATTCCCTATTCTTTTATGTCTCTCTTCTTCCCCTCTTCTTCCTCTTTCTCGTCTTTGACTTATTCCTCTGTTCTTCTTTCTTTTCTTTTACTTCTCCCTCTTCCTCTTTCTCTTCTTCCTCCTCCTATTTGTTGTTTTTGTTCTTTCTCTTGTTCCTCTTCCACTCGTTCCTTTCTTAATTACCTTTTTTTATTTATTTCTCTTGTTCGTCTTCTTTCTTTTCTTCATTATCTTCTTTGTTTTTGTTGTTTATTTTCATCTTCCCCTTTTCATCTTCGAACATTTCCTTCTTCTTCTTCCTCTTGTTTCTCTTCCTCTTGTCCCTTTTCCCCCTTGATTGCAGCTCCTTAGCTCGTACTGTATTTGCACAGCTGAATAACATCAGTTTAATGCTAAGACTAGATAAAATGCTCACAAAAATACTCTTTCTATACCGCTTCATTGGCGAAGAAGCTCTTTGGGGCTATGTCTCTCTTAATCTGGAACACAGGGTGAGCTGTATGCTGTATCATATTGACTATGACTGTATGTTGATGCAGAGTCTTTATATACAATTTTGCCAAAAGTAGTTAACACAGCCATAGTATTCTGAATTAATAGTTAATATCTTTCTATCCTAGAGCAATTTTTTTCTGATGAATTTTTGTAGGAACCTATGAAATCGTAAAGATGTATTCCGGAGATATTTTTCACAGGAAAGAAAGGATTAAAGTTGTAAATTGAGAGAATTTTCTCTTATTCTGCCGAAGGCTTTTTGCAAGCATTGTCGTTTGCGGTCGGTTGTTTGTTTGCGATATTTACATTAAATAAGTATTCACAACTTACGTCAATTCTCTTTCAGTTGTATTCGTGCACCTGTGCCATGGCACAAACATTACAGTGCCATAAAAGAATTGACTACAAGGCATTTGTTTACAGTTAATCCTGTTGTGATAGAGTTGCAGAACATTTGGTGCAGCAGGTAGAAAGCGAATTTTTATTTTTAGTTCAGCCTTCAGTTCAGTTTTCTGATAGCTTAAAATGATCTGCTGTGACCGTCCTTTAGGCTTTGTTTTCAGTTCTTTTGCGTTTTTATTTTCACGGTAAAATGATGTGCAATGAGATGAAAAATTACTTTATAAATAAAAGCGGAGCGCCACTATGGAAAATATTATTTGTAAATCAAATTAATTCATAATAATTTGTTTGAAATGTCTTACATTTACTTCACCTAAAAGCTTTTTAACATGTCTCTGATGTATTACTTTTGTTTTCAAGGTTTTCAAGCAAAAGATTTGTTAATATTGAGCAAATTGGTAATTCTGGCATCCCAATGTATCCAAATGAATTTGAAGAATTAATAAAGAAGCAATGTGCGGCTGCCAGAGAGCATTTGATAAAAGTGTTAGTAACGATTATTAATTCAACTGTTTTTGGCGTTATCTGCGTTTTCTCAAATCAAAGGGATTTTTTTTGATACCAGCGTTGTAAGTGATTTGCCAACATAGTGTTTAGCTCGCGCTTTATTGTCGTTTGAATTCATATTTCAAAATTAAGCGAAAGAGCGATATCGCCAACGAAAGAGCGAATAAAAAGCTCCACAGACCTTCTTCACAGCAGAGAAAGATGATAAACTTTGTTAGTTTATTAAATTTTGTCTTTTCCAAGGCTTTTTGGGAACATTGTAGTTTTGTGGTCTGTTTTCGTTTACGATTTTAACATTGCATAAGTGTTCGCTATTCATTTTCTTTATTTCAATTATCACGAGGGATCAAAATATATGAATATTTGAATATTTGACTATGATACAGGAAGACTTAGCCCAGACACAATAGAGTTAAGGGACACTGAGGTTTTTAAGTTGAATACTGGTACACAATACTAGTTGCTTTTTATTTCTTAATCGGTCTTGATTTTCATGGGTGATTGATGTTTTTGGTTGGTGGACATGGGCTGTCTTTCGCAAGGGCTTATGCGGTGTGCACAGAGAAACCACTGAGTGAACTACGGCTACTGTTGCTTTGTTGCGAGACTTTCTTGCCTTTTCTAGAGTCACAGAGAGCTGGCAATTTCTCTCCTTGCTCTTACACAACAGATTTACACTCTCTTCTTGGGATGTGTTTGCATGCCAACTCATTAGACTTCCGGTCAACTTCACACCTTTTGATCCGACCTTTGCAATAAATAGGAAAGAAACCACATTTCTCATTGCCCGTTGATGGGAGACGGATCTCTCCCGAAACGTTGCCCTGCAAAATATCAAAAAAATAAGGCTTGTCATGATAAGTGGTGACTATCATGTCTAATACAGTGTCATTTGACTTCCCTTGCAGTCTTCATCTTACTCTTCTATCACAATATGAACAGACTTGATCGACTTTCATACTACAGATTAGAATAGAACGACCTTGTTTATCTCCATTGATAGTCACAATCTCACTCTTTCATTACTTGATATCTAAGTGTATAAATGTAATTTTCTCATATCTTGTTTCTGTATTCGAACTCGAGCTGGATCTTAACCTCCCTCTGTTAATAATAAACCTAGTGGTTAGAAAACAACGATTCATGTCGCAAATCTAATGCTAGCAATTCATTTCAATTCAATTTTCTTTGTAGAATACCAAACTTAAAACAATACATACTTAATCAATATAAAATTTGCATTCTACACGACCCAAGAAAAGCAGAGCTTATCTAGCTTGGGCCGTTAACATAAGACTAATAATAAGGTTAAATACAATATTGAAAATGTTAATAAGAAACAACAAGATGAAATAACAATAACAAGTTAAAAATGAGCTAATCAAGTGACTAATGTGATAAAGGATTTAATAGCTATTGATAATAGTTTGCTTTAATTTAGTGCTTGAAGGTTTTGGAGTTAGAAATTTATTTTAATGACGAGGGAAGGTTATTCCAGAGGCGAGCTCATTTCGTAGCATACTGTCTCCCCATTGTTTATTGGTTTTAAATATTTTATCGTCATGTTTATGTCTAGGTTTATAGTTGTGGGGATTTTTATTTGTTTTAAAGTAGCTCTGAAAGACCTTGCAATTAATTTCCTAGTTTTACCAAGAATCTCTATTCTTTTAGGTGGATTCCATCATGCGCCAACGTGCTCATCAGCCTAAAAGACAAATGGACGCAGCTCATTCCTTCAAAAGAAAGCGATTCAACACAGCTCATTCAGTCATTTTTTTCATGTGTTGCTTCTCTGATGTCAATCCAACTACGAAGCATGGTTCTGGAATCACTTAAAGATTTCTTGGGATTTCTAAGTACATACCAGGTATAGCGTGATTCAATCGAATTATTCTTTCTTCAACCTTACTGCTGCTGAGTTTTAATACCAGAGTTCTGGTGATAAATATAAACTGTGTTATTAGTTTCTTCGCTCTCTGCTCTGAAGATTGCCTCATAAAAAGCATCTTTGTTCTGTTTAAACAAGTGTGCCAATCTTGCAGCACTTAAATTTTTTTTAAATTCTCAAGATTTAATTGTGATATTATTGGTATTAATAATTTTTAATTGTATTATTTTAATTGCGATATTAATACTTTTTAGAATGTAATTTTTCAATCGTTTCTTCGTTTGAACTTTCAGGAAGGAAATGACTTTGCAGAACCGTATCAAGATCTAAAATTTGTGCAACCACAGGTAAGCTTCTTCTGCACAATCACTTCATCATGTTGATACTGTGGGTTTGACGTGTTCCTGTTATGACGTCATCAATGTCTTCCTTCACACGTCAAAAAGATAAGGATCAAGTTAACGCTATCTTTCCACACTGTAAAACTCTCAGAAATATGAGTATCAAGTCAATTTTAGAGTCTATCCGCTGCTGTATTTTGTCCGCTGCTGTATATATCGTTACTCTTGTAACATCTAAAATACATGCACCACGAACCCGAATGTAATGAAATTTCAGCACAACTAATGGACAACACAGCTGTTAAGTTCACATTTTAGAGGATTTGTGTGTGAGACATTGGGCTGTATTAGGTTCTGTAATGCGTGGATTTCGCAGCAAAGATCCAAAACTTTGGGAAATCATAATATCCACTTCGCTTCATCTTTCGTTTGATATTTTAGTTTTGTAGATTAATACTTAAGTCGTTTTTAGAAATTAAATTAAGCTTCGAATTTAATAATCTCGGTTGTTAAATTTTTACTGAAATTTTCTTTTTCTCCTTAAATTAGACCTATCACTTTTTGGAAATTTGCATTTATGGAAAGAAATCTAAGTCACTAAACTAAAAAATAAAACAAAATAGGACCCTGGGACAAAAACTGGCACTAGCTTAGAAATTTAAAACAACAAATATAGTACATCAATGGTCAGAAGGCACCCATGAACCACATTTAAAGCTAATCCGGGGCTTGATTTTGAAGATATGGTACAATTATTACTCATACCATGGTCTGTACCTTTAGACATGTCCCTGCTGTGACGTCTCAATGATTTCCTTCGAACGGACATAACTCATAAACGACAAAGGATATCGAAGTTTTGTAAGCGTCATCCTTACTTTTTTATCAAAATTCTTTCCGTAAATGCGAACTACCGAAAAGTGATAGGTCCACTTAAAAGTTTAACAAGGAATGCCAAACAAAGACTCTGTACATTTTCACTATTGAATTCTATAAACGTCAAAATGTGAACCAAGTCAGTGCTGTTTGCTAGTGTATGATACTTAGTGCTATTTTTAATTGATTAATTTCCTTGTTGATTAATAGATAATCACAGTGGATGTTCTTATAAGAGACAGAGAGATCATCTTTGAGCCTCCTTTCATGGATCTTCGTGACGTCATTGTTCGATGCTTCACTGAAATAGTGGCCAGTGCTGAGGGAATCCCGAGAGTAAGTTTCAACTTCAGTAAACCGTCTCAAATTCGAAATCAGCCAATCAAGCTACAAAGGTTTGATCACGTGGTTACAAATGCTGCAGGTTGAGTAGATATTATAAAATATGAACCAACGAATTGGTAAATGAAATAAACGTTGTTTTTTAGTAAATAAAAGGTAAATCAATTTACTAACAATAAAAAATTTTCGAGAACGATCTCATCGAGGCTGTTGAGAATTGAGTCCAGAGAGAAAACTTGTCGTTGAGTTTTTTTCGGTATAATTGATTCACTGAACATAAAACTAACTAAAAAGGCTTAAGTGAAAGTTTTTATATACAAGGTAATGATACTAAAAATAAGATAAGCCATGTAAATGTAAATTGGCGTTAAATCAAAAAGGAAAAGGCTAGGCTGGGAAAGGGATGACTAACCTAACTTAGCTACCGAAATGCAAAGCAGCTAAAACAAAAGTAAGGGAATTATCTAAAGGCAATGTGATGCCGCATTTGACGCAAGGGGGATATCTTAACTACGCATGTGGGTATGTGCAATGAGGAATGAATGGGCTAAGGAAAAATGCTAAAAAATCTAGATGGCCTAAATATAACAATTCGCTACAGTTTATTACCTTATTTGTACAAATGTATGCACCTATCAACATCAATATTTATTGACTTGAGATAAATTATGCTTTAGTTAACTATCTTGACTTGACTTGACTTACCTGACTTTTTTCGAGTTTTATCGAACTAAAAACATGAACATTTCCTTTCCATTGATTAAGTACCTTGACGTGGTTGTGGATTCGCTTGTGTGTTCCGCTGACCTAGAGAGCTATGCTGGCAGAAGCAAGTTTTCTGGCAGGTGCAACCATGTACAAGGGTAGGAAATAGACAAAATATAAATCAACTGGAGCCTCAATGACAAAAAATGCAGGAGTTGGCAGCAGCTCTTCTTTGGCATAGATAGGCAAATACCGACAGACTAATATTGTGTATATATATATGTATATGTATTGAAATAAAAAGGCAGGAACACCGCAACGCAACAAAAATGACAGCAATAAGTTTAGAATTTAATGTCTACCAATATTTCGTCCTGCCATGCAGGGCTTCTACAGGGTATATATGCATTGATCGATCGCGAATGGTGAATAACTGCTTTCACAACGGCATGGATCAACCATTTTTCATTAGCAGAAAACTTCGGTTTCTAGTAGGAGTTACGACAGATAGTACTGCATTGTACTTTCTGTGGAAGTGGGAAAGCAACAAAATTTTTTAAAAATCTCTTCGTATGGAATAAAACTGCATCATTTTCATTATAGGTAGAAGGAGAGCTGTTTCCTGATTTGAAATCGAAAAGCTTGCATTTGCGATGCGTGAATGTCGAGGAATCACTTGTCACAGATTTCATCGAAAACGGAGTTGAAATATTCAAGGAAAATACTGTTGGTCCTGAGAGGTAAATATCAAATATACCGAGTGATATTTGTTCTACAATGATCATGTTGAATAACCAATGATCAGTAGTTAATCATTAATAATAATCATTGTTAATTATCAGTAATCGATTATAATTTGTTATAAATCAATTAATAATAGTCGATCACCAATAATGAATTCTCAATCAGAAATCAAAAATCATCAAGAATGAATTATTTATCATGAATTATCACTCATCATTTTCAATTATTAGTTATCTTTTTAAATTTGCTATTAATTAATTATGAATGATTGATCATCAATTATCAATCATCGATAATCAGTCATCAATAATCAATCATCAATAATCAATCATCAATAATCAATCATCAATAATCAGTCATCAATAATCAATCATCAATAATCAATCATCAATTATCAATAATCAATAATCAATAATCAATAATCAATAATCAATAATCAATTATCAATCATCGTTGCCAATTATCAGTTATCGATTACAATTTAATATTAATTAATTGATAATAATACATCGTCAATTATAAATAATCAATAATTGACAATCAGTTATCGATTATCAGTTGTTAGTTATTAATTATTAATCATATATTGTTAATCATGAATCGTGAATCATTGATAGCTAAACGAATGTTTTTATGGCAGTAATTTTGGGCATGGTCTATCTACCGGCCCTTGGACCCATGGACCCCGGACCCAGACACCGGTCCATTGCGCAATCCCTTGCCGGGTGTGTGTTTTTTTATTGATAGCGAACGAAAGGGTCAATGTAGTAAGTCTTTTTTTTATAAGAAACTCAGAAAATTGTGCTCATTCTAGTGGGTTAACTAAGAACAAACTATTGAAATCAAGAACAGAAGATGAATATAAACAGAAGAATAATCGTGTTTGATATTTACGTATTACGTATGGCTGATCAAACCCGCTGGGTGAACAAAGCCAGGTTAATTCAGTGTCAACGCATTGCTCGAATATCTGAAATGTTAGTTATTCATTTTAATATTTTGTTCTTAGTTAACCCACTAAAATGAGCACAATGTTGCTTTCTTAGTGTTTCTTAGCTTGTACTGAGTTTTTTATAAAAGAAAGACTTAATACATTGGCCCTTTCGTTCGCTTTAAAAAAAACACGCTCGGCATGGGATTGCGCAATGGTCCGGGGTCTGGGGTCCGGGGTTCATAGGTCCAAGGGCCGGTAGATAGACCATGCCGTAATTTTGTCATTTGTGGCACAATTTGTTGACTTCCTTCGGCATTGTTTGAGTTGTTTAAATTCAATGTAAGCTTCATATCCATTTGCAGTGAGCCTTTGAATATATTTTTTTTACTCTTTCTAGGTACCTGAACATTTATAAGAAATATCAAGATTTGCTTACTGGCAAAGCCGACACGGAAACCGTTAATTTTCTACAAGAACCACATTCTCTTTCGACTTTCTCAAAGGTTAGTGAATTTTGTAGAAACAACCCCTCTAATCTTCTATGATCATTAAAACTTGCACAAAGCTCCTCTGCAGATTAAGTGGCCTCTTCTCTGCCGTCACTCCAAGGTTTTTGACTCGCCAAACCTGTTTATGACAGATTCGTGGGATCATGTTCGTCATCTTGCACAGATTGCCTACTTTTAATCTTGAAAGTGATGGAAACGACACAGACCCTTGAGCGAAGATGCTGCGCAGCAGCATCGAGCGCGTTAGAAATAAATGTAATAACTTTAATATTTTTTCTCTCGAGGTTTAAGTGATTTAAGTAAATGGAAACGTCACAGACCATTGAGCAAAGATGCTGCGCAGCGGCACCGAGCGAGTTCGAAATAAATGTAATAATTATGATAATTGTTTTTATCGAGGTTTCAGTGATTTGAGTAAATGGAAACGACACAGACCCTTAAGCGAAGATGCAGCGCAGCGGCATCAAGCGCGTTTAAAATACATATAATAATTATTAGGACCTGAATTGGTTGTACGGAGATCCGTTAGTATGTGAGCGGAGCCCCATTTGCATCCTTACTTATATAAGCTATCCGCGCAGTAGAATTATAACAAGATTACACATCCACTAAAACGACACATTCACTAAGGTGCACATTCACTAGTGTCTAGATAATGGGTCTAGTATCTAATAAAGATACAGATACCATATGACTTTTAAAGTGCTTGTACATTTTTATTAAATAATTTTTATGCATTTCGGTATATTTTCTATCCTATCCTCTAATAACTGTAGACACATATTTATTCTCTCTATGTTGCCCACCTCTGATCGCAGCATGTTATCGAAATGCGAACAAATTGTCTGTCATTGTTCATTCCATATTTCCATTCACATCGCCTCTTTTAGAAAATTAAAGATGCCCAGCAAACAGCAGATGAAGTCGCGTCCCTCCACATCACAGTTCCTCTGAGTCTTCTGTGTCTGAATTGCTGTCAAGTCAACGAAGAGTTAGAGAAGAGAGCAAAGCA
>WUAR02025126.1:0-10288 GCA_015164055.2 Chrysaora achlyos
TGTTTATTCGATTTTTACATGGAAAATCCGAATAAATTTATCAAAGTAATGTTTGAATACAAAACCAGCGTAAAAAAGATCTAGAAAACACCAAAATCACCAGAGTCATTGACAGAGAGTCGAATAATTTTGCATACTTGCCAGGCCCAGCAATAACAGTAGACAATTTGAAAGAGTGCACCTCTTATTTCATAAAGAAAAATCGAAGGACTTTCTGGAAAATCCAACAATGTAAGCAGAGAGGTTAAAGAAAAACCCCTACGAAAGAGTTAACAAAAATAGCTGAAATAGCTTATTAGCTAAATATTTTTGATAGCAATGGAAAGATCTAGAAATTTTCTGGAGATTATTAGGTGATGACGACTGGGTTCGATCCAAGAAAATTTCGTTTACGAGCCGAATTCCTTGTACATTCGACTACACCACCAGCTGCTGTATTAATATGTACTGGATACTTATTTACTTATACTTGTTATATTGGCTTTTTAGGGTCGCTGTTTATTCTTGTGACTGCTTTTGTATGCAATTAACGCAATTGTAATCACGTTAACAAATATCAGGTTGTTTATCAAACAATGAAGTTATATGTGTTTTGTTAATCCGTAATCCTGTTTTGTTATTGGTTGGAGTTTGCTGTTGTTAGGCGGAACTTTTAACTTGGTTATAACACTCCTATATGAATTCTGCAAGCAACAAATAAATTAATAACTTTAGGTTTTGGGAGGATTGAACATAAGCTAAATCCATCGCCATTTATATTTGCACTTATTTCAACACGAAGTCGATCAAAAATTTCTATAAAGTTCGATTGATGAATGCTGTTTTTGTTATTCTATCAACACTATCAATGCACACATGAAATCATTTTTATAGCAATTACCTCCAATCGTGCTCTCCTGGTATTCGTGAAATTGACCTTTTACAAATCTAAGAGCAAGACTTCATTTACCAACAGCAGACTCTCCAAAAATTAAGAAATCATTACCAAATTGTTTATGTGAGCCCTTCATAATGTATGGAAAATTAGAAGACCATACAAATACGACACTATTCATATCCAGATTGTTTTCAGCACAACAACATCTTTCCCATTGGTAATAGTTAACAGGACAGTTAAAAATAGATAATACATGCCAGTCGTTTTGAAAGAATCTTAATTCAAGTATTTAAGTATCAACTGGCAAAAAGAGCCAGAGAAAGCTTTACCTAGCTTAATATTACCACAAAAAAAATGACATGAAATGCTGAGAGTAATTCGAAGTTTGGAAATCAAAGAGTCATAAATGGACAACATACAAGAAAGCTACGAAATATCAAATATTTCGCGAGTACCCGAAATCAAAAAGTGATCTACATACTCACAACGTTTCGAATAGTTTGGAATCATTTCATTTTTTTTTTCATTATCAAAAGAATTCAAGCATATCTCGCCACTTTTACCTTCGAAGCATTTCATTTCGTATCATATTTCGTTGCGTCATCATAATCCCTTTACCCACGGCCCTGACAATCATCAAGTGAAAAATGTTAAATGAAAAAGAAAACTGAACACTACACTACACAGTACCCCCTCAATTGGTTTTTCGTGAAGCTGGATTGACAGTGTTTGCCGGCGAAAACGTGAGTTGGCGAGTTTCATGGCTTGATTTCAGGTTCGCCCATGAATGTGAAAACTTACTTTATAGACAGGGCATATAGTCGAACAATTTAACAAACATGTTAACTTATATTTTTTCAACTGAATCTGATGGATAGGGTAATGGACTTTCAAAATCCGCTGAATACCTTTTGGGAAATTTGTTGTTGTCACCTGATCGATGACATAATTAGGGGTAATTTGGGGTAAAATTGACAGAAAAACAACCATAACTTCCTTCATACTGCTTCAATTTCATATGAAATAACATTTTTGTACTCCACATAAAAATACCGTCACTTTGATATATAAACTTAATTGATTTGCTGACTTTAGCATTTTTGGTCGATGACGTCATCAGAATTTTTTTTATCGTTTTCGTCTTGGAAAATAAAATTAAACCATATTTGTGCATAATTGGATAGGAAAATGTAACTTAAAATTTTTTTCACCATCAAGGAAAACAAATCATGGTCAGTTTTCTTTTCCCTCGAAGTCATGAAGTCTTTTCATTCTTTATCTTCAATCTCCTTATCATCACTGCCAAAACGATCAAGAACTACGCTATAGCGATCTGGGCACCAAAAACCATCACAAAATTCCACTGAGTCAAAAGCAACAAGTGCAGATGTGCAGAAGATTGAAAACATACATACAGTAGAATGGGAAAAAGACTCCACGACTTCGCTGAAAGAGAAGACTGGCATTTCTTTATTGATAGTGAAATCATGTTTTAGTTACATTTTACTATGCACTTCTGCACAAATACGGTTTAATTTTTTGTTCCTAGATGAATACGATAAAAAAATTTCTGATGACATCATCGACCAAAAACGCTGAAGTCAGCAAATCAATTTAATTTATATATCAATGTAACGGTATTTTTAGTAAGGAATACAAAAATGTTATTTTCTATGAAATGGGAGCAGTATGAAGGAAGTTATGGTTGTTGTTTTGTCCATTTTACCCCAAATTTCCCGTATTTATGTCATCGATCACTAGACAACAAACAAGTTTTCCTGAAAGGTATTCGGCGGATTTTGAAAGGCCATTACCCTATCTATCAGATTCAGTTGAAAAAATATAAGTTACCATGTTTGTTAGATTGCTCGACTATATGTCCTGTCTCTTAGAGGACGTGAATTCGTGAATTGATTCTTTCTATGTAGCTATCGATTCTTTTCACGGCAGAGATTAAGTATTTGATGATATTTGAAACACATTTTTGAACCAATACATCCTATAAGGATTGATCAGTTCAAGTTTAGGGGGAAGGTCAGCAACTTCAAGGCAATGCGGAGGCATTCCATTTGAGCCTTTTTACATCAAAGTAGACAGGCTGGTCGGTTTCACTGACCACCTAAACTGTCAGTAATCTACCTGCACTAATGGATGTGTCGTTTTTCGGTCTTGTGTGCAAGGGGTGGATTGTAACCAAGTAATAATGATTACATGTATTTTAAACGCACTCGATGTTGTTTCCATTTACCTAAATCACTGAAATCTCGATATAAGGAATCATTATAATTTTTACATTTAATTCAAATTCTTAACTTCCTGTGTCGTTTCAATTTACTTATATCACTGAAAACTTGATAAGAAGAATTATTAAATTTTCTTTTATTGAATTAAATATTGTAAATTTAGGCCTTCTTCTCTCTCTTATTTACCCTAGTTTTATCATCCTAGGCCAAAGGGAATAGTCCCAAAAGTAATACTTCAGTTATTTAAGGCTGTTTTAAATGTGATCTCGATGAATCCAACTATAACATAAACAAATATAATCCAATGGACGACTGGTTTAAGCCCCGGGTTAGAACTAACCCAGGTTTGCCCCAGTTTTGTTTACACTGCCTTTTGCATATATATCAGTGTAAACACAAATCTGGGGCGAACCTGGGTTAGTTAATATGCACGCATGCACAGCGTGGCATATATCTCAAGTGATCCATAGTTTCCCAAGAAACAAAAATTGCTGAGAATAACGCAAACGAGGGAAATCAGCTATGGGGAATGCATTTCTCGAGACAAATCTTTCTCTTGAAGTTAATCGTGATACCAATCGTGGTTTCAAGAACGATGTGGACAAAGGTAAGAAGTGAAAACTGGTGGGATGTGATCGTGGAACAAAGTTTTGAAGATTCTGAGTGGCATATGAATTTCAGAATGGGAAGCAGTACCTTTGACTTTTTGTGCGAGGAGCTGCAGCCATTTCACTGTGTTAGACAAGATATCAGTTTGAGAAAATGTTTCTTCGCCATCTTTCCAAAAATAGGCCGCTTTCGAGTAGAACCGTCAAGCTGCTGCTGAAATCTTTCATTAACCCAAAATGTGAATCAATTCTAAAACCTCTTCATCGTCCCTTGTGGACCATCTACCGGTTTTACTTTGGCTGTAGCTCATGGTTAATAAAAATTAGGTTCCAAAGGGTCACCATCTTGCATCAAAATAACATGAGAAAAGAATTGTGAAATTGGCGCACTATTTTTATTCTCTGCAAATGAGCATGCGTTCTACGCGGACTAACCCAGGTTCGCCCCAGGTTTGCGTTTACACTGCATTTCGTGAAAACTAGCCCAGGTTTGCCCGTGGTCGAACCCACCTCCAGAGTTGGGTTAGTTTAACCCGGGGCCAGCCCAGGTTAATTGCGTTTACTCTGCAAAGTCTAACCTGGGTTAGTTCTAACCCGGGGCGAACCCAGGTTAGTTTGTGTAATGTAAACAGGGATTTACATTGATTAACAAGACACATTGCACGGAAATATAGATGGAAATTAAGAGGTAACACAACATGACTAAAACAACACGAAAATGACACTAATAAGTAGAAACGGCTAAAACAAAGATAGCAGACAAAACCCTACACATTACACCATCCCCTTCCTTTTAAATTGATTGAAATTCATTTTGAGTGTCCTCTACATAAAAGCCTGGATGAATTAAAACTTAAGATAGTGTCCAAATTGTTGCAAAAGCCCGAGGGCCGAGGAACATTGGCACCCAAGGATTTTACCAAAAAATCATCGCATGGCATCCCAAAGGCTCCAAGTAGCTTCTCGACCACTAAAAACGATGAAAGTATTTTTCAACAAGGTACCAGATTACAAAAGGAAATGTAATACACGTGGGATCAATATGCTATATCGGGTATTAATACCTGGTTTTCGTCTAAATAGTGGTTTCCTACCAACCTGAAATTTCGGAAATTCACATGTATCAGAAGAAATTTCTTTCGTTTTACATTTTTTTGCAATGTTTTATGTAAGGCATCAAATATTTTATCGACGCTGTTTACGTTTCCTTCTCCACGGTAAACTTTAATTAGAGTTGAAAAATGTTTACGATCTGAAGAAAGACCAGAAAAGCTTAAAACAAACGCTTTTCAGGAAAGTACCACATTACAAATAGAAATAAGATACACGTGGGATCAGTATGCTTCATCGGGCATTTATAGCTTGTTGTTGTCTACATAAAGTGGTTTTCTAATTTTATAAATATTTACTGAAGTAAGCTCAACAATTGAACATATTCCATATTTTTTGTATTCCTGTGAGACAGAAATGAAAATAAGACATACCACACTAAAATTTCAGCATTTTACATCAGAAGAAATTTGTTTTATTTAATAACTTTTTTGCCAGGATTTATGCAGGGCATCAAATATTTAATTAAACTACGCTCCTTAGGTTTCCTTCCCCAGAGAAATCTTTCGTAAAAAGCGAAAGATTTTTACCATCTGAAGAATGAACACAGCAGCTTAAGAAAAAGTTTTTTCAGAAAAGTATCAGGTTACAAATGGTAATGTAATAGACGTGGGATCAGTATGCTTCATCCGATATTTATTACTCATCATCGTCTCCATAGATGTTTTCTACCACCATGAAATTTCAGTAATTTACATGTATCAGGTAAAATGTATTTTATTTAGTAACGCTTTTGCCATGCTTTATGCAAGGCATCAGATATTTAAACTACACTCTTAGAGTTTCTTTCCCCACAGAAATCTTTCGTAATATACGAAAGATTTTTACCATCTGAAGAATGAACACAGCAGCTTAAGAAAAAGTTTTTTCAGGAAAGTAACAAATTACAAAAGGAATTGTGATAGACGTGGGATCAGTTTGCTTGATCGGGTATTTATAAATGATTGTCGTTTACCAAGTTTTTTGCTACTACCCTGAAATTTCTGTATTTAACATATATTAGATGAAATTTCGTTTATTTAATAACTTTTTTCCATGCTTTTTTCCAAAATTTCATCTTATACAGATGAAATACTGACAATTCAGGGTGGTCTGTTTTACTTCCATTTATATCTTACAGGAATACAAAAAAATTGGAATGTGCACAATTCTAGAGCAGGAAACTTTCTTCAGCTAATATATCTAAATTTATGAAACCACTACGTAGACGACAAACAGTTATAAATATCTGCTGCAGCATCCCTTCCTAACGTGTATCACATATCTTTTTGTAATTTGGTATTTTTCTGAAATATTATTGTTTTAAGCTGCTCTGGTTTTTTTCAGGTCGTAAAAATCTTTTGCTTTTTCTAAAGATTTCCGTCGAGAACGAAACGTAAAGAGCGAATTTTAAATTTTTGAAGTCTTGTATAAAGAATAGCAAAAAAGTTATTAAATAAAAAAAAAAATCTTCTGATATATGTAAAAAACTTAAATTTCAGGGTTGTAGGAAGCTACTATGTAGACAACAACCAGTTATGAATATCTGATGCAGCATACTTTCCCCTGGTCTATAAATTTCCTCTTGAAATCTCGTACTTTTCTAGAAAACTTTTTTCTTAACCTGCTCTACTCAGTCTTCACATCGCGAAAATCTTTTGCCTTTTACGAAAGACTTCTGTGGGGAAAGAAACTCTAACAGTGTAGTTTATATATTTGATGCCTTCATAAAGCATGGTAAAAACGTTACAAAATAGCTAAGAGATGTCTTATCTAATAGATATGAAATACTGATATTTCAGTGCGGTCTGTTTCATTTCCATTTATTTCTCCCAGGACTACAAACAAATTGGAATATGCACAACTATTAAGCGGCAATCTTATTTCAGTAAATATAATCAAAATTGGGAAATCAGTATTTTCACAACAACCAGTTATAAATATTCGATGGAGCAAACTGATCCCACGTCTATCACAGTTCCTTTTCTAGTTTGTTACTTTCATGAAAAACGTTTTCTTTAGCTGCTCTGGTCTTTCTTCAGAGCGTAAAAATCTTTCGCCTTTTACTAAAGATTTCCTTGGAGAAGGAAACGTAAAGAGAGCAGTTTGAACTTTTGATGACTTGCATAAAGCATGGCAAATAAGTTATTAAATAAAAGAAATTCATCTGAAACCTGTGAAATACTGAAATTTTGGGTGATAAGTCTTTTTTGTACTTATAGTTCACAGGATGACAAAAAAAACTGAAATATGCACAATTATTGAGCAGCAATCTTATTTCAGTAAATAAATTCAAAATTGGATAACCAGTATGGTCATGACAACCAGTTATAAATATTTGATGAAGCAAACTGATCCCACGTCTATCACAATTCCTTTTGTTATCTGGTACTCTCCAGAAAACGTTTTTCATAAGCTGCTCTGATCTTTCTTCAGATCGTAAAAATCTTCTGCCTTTCAAGAAAGATTTCAGTGGGGAAGGAAACGTTAAAAGCGTAGTTTACATTTTTGATGCCTTGTATAGAGCATTGCAAAAAAAGGATTAAATAAAATTAATTTCAGCTGATACTTGTGAAGTACTGAAATTTCAGGGCGGTATGTTTTATTTCCACTTTTATATCACAGGAATAAAAAAATATGAAATATGCACAATTGTTGAGCAGCAATCTTATTTCAGTAAATAAGTTTAAAATTAGGAAACCAGTATTTACACGACAACCAGTTATAAATACCCGATAAAGCATATAGATCCCACGCGTATCACATTTCCTTTTGTAATCTGTTACCTTGATGGAAAATAAATTTCATAAGCTGCTCTGGTTTTTTTCAGGTTGTTAAAATCTTTTGCCTTTTACTAAAAATTTCCGTGGAGAACGAAACGTAAAGAGCAAATTTTAATTTTTTGAAGCCTTGTACAAAAATGCCAAAAAAGTTATTAAATAAAAAAAAATCATCTAATACATGTGAAATACTGAAATTTCTGGGTGGTATGTATCAACTATGTAAACGACAATCAGTTATAAATATCCGATGAAGCATACTATTCCCACGGCTATCACATTTCCTTTTGTAAGCTGCTAATTTTCTGAAAAATCTTTTTCTTAAGCTGCTGTGTTCTTTCTTCAGATTCTAAAATCTTTCGTCCTTAACGAAACATATTTCTGGGGAAGGAAACTAGTCCTGCAAATTAGTGAAAGTAATGTGGGTTTTATGGTAAAAGCATGAAAATTGGCACACGTTTAGTACTTTTCATGTCTTACAAAGTAAGATATGGACCCATGCAGAACAATCAAAGTGGCGCCAAAATTCAAGACTGCTGCGAAAAGTCGAAAAATGCCAATAAATTGACCAATGCTTATGTTTTTCGTGATAATAGCATGAAAATCATTAAAAAAAGTACTGTCCGCTTGAGTTTTTCAAGCTTACCAAATCTAAACAAAGACCTACTCTAAATAATTCAAGATTTTGAACATTTTAAATCAACCTTGTTTGGGATTTAAAAGCACGTGCTTTGATCAGCAAGGGCCTAAGATTGTACTCTTTGTACAACGGTTGCAAAGATTTTTTCCGCCGCTAAAAACTATGATGAGCAAATTTAAGATTTTGACACAACAGAATGAATTAGAAGAATTAAGAAAAATAGCAATAGATTGGTCAAAATGTTCTATTTGCAAAAAAGATAACGTTGAAGGATTGCAGTGCCCACCACAATTAAACCGCTCAGATATTGAAAGTGAAGCTGGGTATAAAACAATTGCTGATAACATACTACGATTTCATGAATTGCCATGCTTACCAATGCCAATCGATGGAGATCTTTTGAATGAATGTGATCGTTTAGCAGAAAAACTTCACTTATCACTTAAAATTGCCAAATGGCATAAGGGATGCTATAATAAATTCAATAGATTGAAGTTGAAGAGAGCAGAAAAAAGGAAAGCCCATTCCCAAAGTGATGCTGAAGACGGGACAAAAAATACAAGGAGTAATAGTGGGGCCGCTGCAAATGCATCATTTCAAGACAAATGCTTTTTATGTGGTGTGGCATCGGGTGACTTGCATCAGGCATCCACATTTAACGTTGACTCAAGGGTAAGAAAATGTGCAATAGATTTGCAATATACACTGCTCCTTGCCAAGCTTAGTGCTGGAGACATGATATCGCAGGAAGCGGTTTATCACGACAAGTGTCTTGTTTCGCTTTACAACAGAGCAAGCCGACCAACGGCAAGTGAAACTTTTAACACAAGCACTAAACGGCCTGAGAGTATAGCCCTGGCGGAGCTAACCTCGTTTATAGAAGAAACACGTGCAAACTCGGAGGTTAAACCAGCTTTCAAACTCGCAGATCTCGGAAGGCTGTATGAAAGCCGTTTAGAAAGCCTTGGTGCTCCAGTTTCAGAAAGAGTGCACAGTACAGAGCTAAAAACCGAATTTTAACAAGCCTACATGATGTGCAAGCTCAAAAGACATCACGCGATGTTATTTTAGCTTTCAAAGATGATGTTTCGATTGCGTTGCAACAAGCGTGCATGCGTCATTATGATGATGAAGCAATAATACTTTTTCGAGCAGTAAAAATCATCCGTCGTGACAATTTCAATTCATCTCCGTCTGCCTTTAATGGAAATTTCGATCAACAATGCCAGCAAGATTCCATACCTGCTTCTCTTGCAACGCTGGTTGCTATGATATTGTTCCAACCCGATATTGAAAGCCAATCTAGCCCTTATAAAGCTCAGCGGACGCTAACTATTTCGCAGCTGATAAAGTTTAATTGTTCTGCACGACGTCGGTAAAAGTAAGGTAAAAGTGGCATTCATCACAGCATAGACCGTGAGTCTCCCCTCCCTCTGTACTTGGGTCTTCTGCTACATGGCAAGACAAGAAAACGGCAGCTAGTAGACAAACTGCACGAGCTTGGCCTTTCGATATCGTACGACAGAGTGCTAGGTCTTTAACCAGAAAAGGCAGAATGTTTTCACCAGCAATCATACGTCATTCAATGAATCTTGTGAGAGATGCTACCTGTTTTCTGAACTCTGGTCAGTCGCCAGTACTTGCTTGTGATCAACCGCTTTATGCCTTTCCCAAACGAATTCAGTGGACTTGGCCTGATACACATGGTGAAGACAAGTACGTTGTAATGCTTGGAGGACTGCACATCGAATTGACAGCCTTGAAAGCTCTGGAAAAATGCCTCGATGATAGCGGATGGTCCAGTGCTCTTGTACAGGCATGGATAGCAACAACGGGAACGGCGGATTCTGTCCATAAGGCTGCGCACATCTCTCGAACCGGACATGCTCACCAGGTACGTTTATCTATAGTAGGAAGGATCCAAAATGTGTTTTACCGAATAGAACAATTTCATTGTAACAAAGCAGTTGATGTTTCTTATAAAGCGCATTATTATTTTTGTAAGTAACAGCTTGTACACTCCATATCTTGATGCAGAAAGCGTATCAGAG
>WUAR02025237.1:0-10283 GCA_015164055.2 Chrysaora achlyos
TGCGTTCGGCGTTGATGGTTGGTAACCAGTATATTGTTGTTGCACAGGGATACTAGGTGGTCCTTGGCTAGCGTAAACGGCCTCCTAATCATATCAAAACAATATCAATGTAGAAAATAGAAATTGAATAGTTCATATGCATAGTTTCATAATAATTAAATAGCATTCATAAATAATAGATGAAACAGATAATATTCTATCTACTCTTTCTCTCTATTCACAGACAATATGGACAGGACACATTAAAAACAGCCAGGGCCTTTGAAATATCTCGGGAACAGATAATTCTCACAATAATTCCCACAAACAAGGAGAGAAAAAATTACAAAATATATTGCAAGTATCTGACCTACTATACATCTCTTTTATTTGCCGTTACTAGCAATAATTTGAGATTCAATTTTTAAGGCCCATCGGAACGTTTCTCATGTTTTTTTGGGGGGGGAGGGGGGCTGCGAGCGAAGAGAGCGCAAACTTTTTGAGACCACGCCCTTTAGATTGCTGGAAAATGCCCCTGTTGTACAAATTGTCTTATTTCATTGATAAAGAAAAATGACGATATTTTAATGTCTTTTTGACGACGATCACTATTTACAAAATTTAGGAAACTTTGAAAAGGGAGGTTCAAATCGAGTTTAAATTGGCTGAAATCAATGTATTTTCAAGTCATCCACTAACTTAACCTTTCTTTTAGATAATATTGGCTGTAAAACGATAACTATATTTCACAGTCGTTTAAATCAAAATTTTTCTTCTGTCTCCGTGCAATTCACGCAAGCAAAGACACTTATAAATCATTTTTGATTAAAAAATTTGAAGATATAGACTTGACCAAAACACAAAGATAATAATATTTGTAAATGGTTGGGGGAAGGGGCAGTCCCCCCCCCCCGACCTCTCCGGTTCCAACGAGCCTGGCATTCAATATTACTGTATCCTAATTTAGCTATATCAACTTCATGTTACTGCAGCGAATCATCGCCAATACCTCTTATTTATAGGGCCTATAAATATTTTTTTTTTCAAAGAACGTTTTAAATGCGGGCCTTTGGTCAAGAGGCCCTTGGCTAAAACCCGTAAATAAAAGTCCCAAAAGTTTAAAAAAACTCATACCATTGCTTGGGCTTGCATTGCAGCATTTGATGCCGGTGCATACTGCATACCAGATTGTGCATTTACGGAAGGCATTTGAGATGCCATATACATCTGCTGTGGCATCTAGCAATGGGAAAGTTACAATAAGATGCAGAACTGACAAAGCATCAATAGAATGAAAAAGAACAAGAGGAGGGCCGTAAGAATGCATAAATACATCATGCCATCAAATCCTTGAGTGGGATAGCTGGTATGTTGGCAATTGACATTACACAACGCAGACAAACACCAGTGGTAATGATATAAGGTTACACGTTCAGCAATAGATGGAGGATGCGACTAATCATACCTTATTACACTAGATTCAATGGCGTAACTAATTAGGACGGCAAAAATTAAGCCTGAATGCTAAGTTGTGAAAAATATGTACACAAAATTAGGCAGCATTTAATTAAGACTATTTCTTTGATGTGTGGCTTAGACCTACTTGGGTTCGCGGTTTATTCGTTGTAATAAGGGTCTATAAAAAATTACATCGCAAGGAAATATTTTAGAGGGCACAAATCGGGCTAAGGATAGAATGTTAAACTCTGGCGCACCTGTGGTTCGCGGTTTATTTGGTGTAATAAGGGTCTATAAAAAATATAACATCGCAAGGAAATATTTTAGAGGGCACAAATCGGGCTAAGGATAAAATGTTAAACTCTGGCGCACCTGTGGTTCGCGGTTTATTTGTGTAATAAGGGTCTATAAAAATTTACATAGCAAGGAAATGTTTGAAAGGGCACAAATCGGTTAAAATGTTAAACTCTGGCGCACCTGTGGTTGATATACGGATTGTGAGAAACTCGGCAGTCCTCCAATGTGTTGATATTGTCTTGCAGGACTCGAACTATAAACAACGGGCGCCGGGGTAGGAACTGGTACAGGCTCTTTCATAGATCTGCAAAATGTAAAAAACGTTCAATACACTACTTCAAGAAACCTACTTTGGGGTCGCTTAGAAAGGAAGCATAAACGCATGCGCATATACACAAGGGTCAATTGCTAGACCTAAAGGTGGATCGGATCCTTGTCTCGCGTAAACGGGAACCCTATCTGATCCATTTTACATTCGATCCACTTTCTCTCATGTAAACAGATTCGGATTCAGCATCAAATTATTGTGGATACAATTTTCATATTTCTAAACCTTATATTCTTGATTTTTATGAAGATAAAAAGTTTAACAATTTACCGGCACCTGGTCGTGAAACTTGTTGGGGGCGAACCCGCGGTCGAGTCCCTTATAGTTTTTCAAACTTCTCATCGGGATAGAAAAAAAATCGAGAAGACTAAGAGTAAAAAATGTGCAACGAGACCAAATTTTGGGTGTTGAATCCGAATTTCAAATATTTTAAAAACTAGGTCGAAGTGGTGCATTAGCTATAGAATAAGTAATAGCAATATCAAAAATGACAGTTCCGTTTTTGCCGAGGCCATATAGGAAAGTGAAAATCACAGGATTGAATGACATCTTATAATGTTTTTGGAATTTTAATTTATATCTTTACAAATTTATTTATCTATAAATACAAAGTATGTTTTCGAATAAATGGCACTGTTGCGAAGAAAAAAGTCTCGAAAATCAAAAATGACCGATAATATAGGTAGCAACAAATAGAAAAAAATACTAAAGCGAAAACTTCAGGTTCGTGAAAATATAACAGAAGTTTCTACTCACTGCTGGTATAACGCTAGTGCTTGAATAAATTGTTGGTTTAGATCTTCAAATTCAGTTCTTTTCCTGTAGAGGGAAGATTCGATGGTCAGAAAAGACAGTTCTTTCTGGGTTAGGGTTAGAGTGCTAAGGGATAGCTTCAAAGGCACTAATTAACATATCTCGAAATATTCGTATGCCTGCGGTGTTAAGCAGAGTTTATTGTGACGTCGATAAAGACATGTTCAACATTTTTTCAAAACGTTAAAAACGTTACAGCGTTTTTTCGATGCTCATAATCTTTAATGAGGACTTAGTTGTTCCTGCGAATTGACTTACTGTTCTGATTCCGCCATTTTTCTCTGTATCAAAGGCGCCATTTCAGAGCATGATTCTGAAAAGACAAATGAAAAGTTGTTTATGTCGAGGAAAGGCTGCATGTATGTATGTATGCATGTTCTCATATATTTATGCTTTAACGTTAACTATTAACTTTCTACAGCCAGATTCACAACACAGTCCAGAAAACCTCACGGCTCCACGGTCATTGACCGTGAGGAAGGTTTCTTGAACAACAAAAGAGTGAGGGGTTGGTTTGCAAGAAAAATTTTTTTCGAAGACTTTGAGCTTGATTATGATACAAAACTGCATGATTTTGGCTGAGAATAAAATGAAACATTGGTATACAGTCAATCAGTGTCTGTGTTACATCTAGCTTCAGGCTGTTGGCTTTGCTTATGTCTAATTTCTTTTAGACAAGACACTCGCATTTGTAATACATAGGTCTTTGAGGGTTGAACTGTCATGTTCAACTGCTATTTAAACAGCAAACATGAAATGTTTTTGTTATTGCCAACAGAACATCTTGTATATAGCTAGGGTAGAATTTGTCATAGTGAGTACAAATCAGCCATTGGCAAATTTATGGACATTCACTGTTATGCTACATTTGAACAAAATAAATGTATATTATCACCATTGAACTATTTTATGTTATGTTATGTTTTGTTTTTTCTTAACGACTTTCACGCCCTTTTTACTGGATAACCACACCCTATAATGAGGAAGGTTTTCTTTTCATTCGCATTTGACCGGAGGAAGGTTTACCATTTTTCTGGACTCTGATTTACAAATAAGAAAACATAACAAAAACATGTGAGAAAGCCATCAAGTGTTTGAAAAAAAGGAAAATTTAGAAAGTTGTTTTTTAATAGAACCATAGCACGAAAACGAAAAATTCAGTTTTCAGTAGGTGATATCTTAAATAGCAATCAAAGGTGTTGCGATGCTTGAAATTTCCCGAGAAGTTTATTATCAATTAACCCAGAAGTTCAACGTCAAAAATTGAAATTTTCAGGTGCTTAAAACAAACGAGCCTTTATCCTTTATCCTAGCTCTTTGCCTTCGATAAAGGGTTGCGCCCAAAACGTCAGTATATTTTCCTTATTCAAGGTAGCTACTGGACTTTTTCTCGTCCCTTGAAAGGTTCGGTGCACCATTGCATTTTTGCATATCACATACTAAAAACAAACCTTCGAATTCCCTAATTGTTTCCTCTTCGTCGTCTTCTTCGGTTGGGCTGGCATTCTTGAGCATAGCCAGACATGCTTCCACCTTCTCCTACATGACAAAATATCTAGGCCTTTGAGTTGACAATGTCAAGAACAGAACAGAACAAGTACAACAACAAAAACAAATCGTTCCGTTAGATCAGTTTACCTGCCTCTATTAAGGGTTTCCCTCGGGTAGCTAGACTCAGATATAGCTCTAGTTACTGTAGCTTTCGTTGTCTCCAGACAGCTCATCGTCCATTCAAGTTTGCAGAGCCTAACCCCTGCGCTGTTCTCATCCTGCACTTAAAGGAGGAGCTCAGTTTGTTCCCTGTGCTATCTCGGTTCCTACAGCCTAGGGGCGTATTTTGGCGGTTGGTCACCATACAATGGTGACTGCTAATAATGAATCGTATCCTGAATTATTATCTATGTTCATCAGCAAGGAAACTGTCCTGTATCTATTTTTACCCTATTTTTACCCACAGATACTAGCTCACTTCTATTTACACACACAAGCAACATTTCTTTATCACGTAACACTATCTAGAGATTCAAATTTCAAATCACGTACTTCAATTTTCAACATTGCATTTCTACATAAAGTGAATTCAACTGAAATAATCTTTTCTGGTAGAGGATTTGCAAGAACTAAGATATCTACAACACATGCTCATGCCAAGAACAGTCTAATCTGACGTAAAATGAAAGCAAAAACGTGGGCTTTGAAAGAGCCTCAGTTAAATTAGACCTACCACTTTTTGGGAGTTCGCATTTATGGAAAGACCTTTGTTTGAAAGTAATGATGATGTTCACAAAACTTCAATATCTATTGTCGCTTTTGGGATATGGATACGTGAAGGATATCACTGATGACGTCGTAGCAGGAACCTACTCAAAGGCACAGACTCAAAGATATGTGTAATAATTGTTCCATATCTTCAGAATCAATTGTCGGATTAGCTTCAAATTCGGTTCATGGGTGTCTTTTGTCCGTTGGTGTGCATCTTGAACTTCTAAATCTCTAACCTGGTGACAGGCCTTGTCCCAGGCCCCTGTTGTATAATTCTCTGATTTTCAACTTAGACAGGTCCCTGCTTTGACGCCATTAGTTTATTTCTGAAGGCCATAACTCAAAAACGACATAAGCTATTGAAGTTTTATAAACGTCATCCTTATCAAAGCTCTTCCCATAAATGCGAACTTCCAAAAAGTACCGGTTATCACTAAAACGAGGCTACCACCAGACTGAGATCGATCACTCAAACTGGGACTCATGAGTGATCAGAATGAAGGATGGCAAATACGCTTATTGAAATACTGATAACGAGGCTTTTTCAAAAAGGCTAACTTTTAGGCCAACATGGCGTATCAGCACATACAGGATGTTAGCTAATAGGAGCGAGAACTCAACTTTGTAATAAATATGAAGCTCTTTCAATTTATTTCAATATTTGTTCAAAACGTTGGACCAATCCACATAGAAATAAAGAATATTTGCTCACCTCACTGATAACTGTCTTTGGTTTTGTGGCTGAAAAAAAATAATATCGAAATTATAGATCTTTCTTAGACGTCTAGGCCTAATTAGTTAACAAGGAGGCTTGGTTCAAATTTTTTTTTATATCAATAGATAAAAATTTACATTATACAATACGAAAAACCTACATTACAAAGACTATACCCTGGGAAGCAAAGATCATGACTATCCCAGGGCCACTACATATAAAAATTACTCACACATATGTTGAATTAAAGAAAAACGATACATAACAAACGAAATAACCTAAAGAAAAGGAGAAAAGGAGACTTTGCGATCGGGGGGGGTGGTATAGCAGCTGCTTCAAAACACTCAATTGAACCTGTTTTATGTATGAAATTTAAGGTTAATCTGAGTACGTTTTTATTAACATCACTAGAAAGATCCTTATCACCGTACAATAAAATTTGGATCGGCGTGTTATTTGGAAGGCTGTTTATTTCAACATATGGTCGCAATAATTCCGAAACTCCAGCGAGAAGATCTCGTTGTTGAATGTCAAATGAAGGGCAGAGCAATAAAAAGTGTTCTGTATCCTCAATGTCATCGTTCGTTGGTTCAAAATGATGCATAATGGATTTTTTCATTGGCAGCAATTGTGGAACATGCTTTATTTAGGTTTCAAATATTTATATTTCAAATTAAACCACTGATAAAGACAAACCTTTTGATTTTCTGCTCTCGTTTTTTTCACCTTCATCGCTAAATCGAACCTTCTTTTTCTCTTTCTTTGGCTCTTCTAAAAACGATAAATATTTGTTTACTCTAACAGGAAATAGTCTTCTTGAAAATGGCAATGAAGGACCGCCTATTTGTATAGGCAATTTAAAAGAAAAGACCAAGAAAAAATCCCAAAGATTTAAGAAAGCTGTTTCAGATTACAAGGAAGATTTTCAGTACTGAGACAATAAGCAAAATGTGAAAATATGCCGTTGTATAACTGCATTTTTTTAGAACATTAGGAAAACATAGCTAACATCCGCATTTGAATAAAATTGATTTAAATTGAAGTTGATAATGAGAAAGCAGCTGGTCAGCCTGTACGCATTTTTAAATGTTCCAAATCCTACATCCCCAAACTATGAAGAAGTAGCTAAGTAAGTCGATCGACAGCATTTTAGGCGACCCGAAGGTTCCTCTTTCGTTCGCTGCTAGCCTTACGGGTAGGGATGGGCGCGTCTAGTCCTGGTTCAAGAACCACTTACCCTCAATCCTACTCCTTATGCTGAGTGCTTAGAAGAAAGGCATTGAGTATCATTTTAATGTCTTTGGTATGACTCAGCCGGGAGTTGTACTCACGACCTTCCGTACCAGAGGCGAGCACTCACGCTATATATAACACTGTCTATCTACCGAATATATCTGTATGTCTAATAATGGGGGAAATGGTTTCAAGCATGCGCAGAGTGCTCAAATCAACGGGTGGAAGACGAGCGTAATAAGGCCATTATATGCCCGCTGCCCTTGGGTAGCTTGAGCACTCTATGATACTAGAATGCCAACAATGTGTAACCCGTACACCGTGTGTCCCAAGTACACGGGTTGCCATAGAACCACTATGGTGATAGCCAGGAGGGTATATTGTATCAAATTATCAAAATACGCCTTATCTGTATATCTATTAACATATTTATATGCGTTTTGTGAGCACTCCCTTTTTTTTAAATTTCTAAGAATTGGCAAGATTGTGAGTCCAGGGTTACTGGTCTGTGTAATACGGAAGACGAATATCATACCTGGTGGTGGCTGACTCAAGTCTGACGTCACAAAATTAGCAGGGAAGAGCCCAGCTCCTCGGGCGTTTTCCCCCTTCCACCAATTTTGATCACTAAAAACAAGAAAATATTAAATTAAGTTACACTTTATCAAAATAAAATCAAAAGTGGGAACATTCTCTATGTGGTCTCAGGAACCGCTCGTTCGCCTCCTCCGTCACACCTCATATCCTTCGCATTTACCGAGACTTGTAAACTATGAAATGGAGAGGAATGAGCTAAGTTTTCGATTTAACAACATTGACGCTGTTGATGTTGATGTTAATATTGATTGGCGCATACATTTGTTTTCACTTCTTCCATTGCAAGAGAAAAATTGAACAAATGGTAAATACATGCAAATTATGAATTAAAAAGTAAATTTGTGCAAGGAATAATGTGAGGATTCGGTTAACTCTCTTGTAACATCTTCACTCAACATTGAAATTCGTCAAAATAAAACTCTTTCTTTATTGAATGATATATACAAATGTATAGGTAATATCAGAAATTGTTGACGGAAGAATTTAGAGTTTTTCTAAAACTTTGTTTGAACAAATTGCCGTGAATTCTCCAGCTTTACAAGAAATAAATATTTTCTCCTTTGCAAGAACTGTTGATTTTTCTTAAAGCGTTAGAGAGTTGAATAGTTTTCTTAGAAATATCTATTTTTTTTAGAAAAGGAGTAGCGGAAACTTGATTAGCAGAATATTCCAATGCAGCGTAGCATGTACTTAAGATGATGATGATGACAAACCTGCGGGGTTAATTAACAACAGCGGAGGAGCAAGAACAACGAGTAATGTAAGGAACCAATCAAATCAACGTCACGAATGACCAATAAATGTGACGTAACAATCGAATTATGCCGCATGTAATTGATAAACTCGTAATCAAATTTGCAAACAAGTTCGCAGTTATTCATCAAATAGTTCAGTTAATTACAGTCTATTTGAGAATATTTTGAGCAAATATGGATGAATCTTCATCAGCTAAAATGATCTCCAATCTGTCAGATGGAGACAGTGGCGTAACGCTAGTTACGACAGATTCTTTCGTTCGTAAAAACGAACAACTAACGCTAGAAATCAATCGCAAAAATGAGCAAATCAAATATTTGGAACAAACCATTTTTGATGATCACGAAACGATTGATAATTGTACGTTTACACCTAATATAGCTCTTATTATTACGCTTAATATTATTAAATGCTAAACAAAGATCAACACTCTTTTATACAGACTTTAGAAGAATTATTTCATTAATTAACTGCAAATTTATCAGCTTTATGTACATATATCTTCTTACAGCCAGAGCGATTGAGTCTGAAGCCATTATTGACGTGTTTTTCTCTTATATTTCCAGACAAGAAGCAACTTTTCGCTATCATCAGATGTGAAGCAGATACAAAAACATCCTGGGTGAACAATCTCGTAGCAAAGAACGAAGATTTAAAAGAATCTCTGCAGCAAAAAGATTGTGCAAGTGAGAAGCTGATCAATGACAATCAGGAGTTGAAAACGACCATCAATAGTCAGCTAAAGCTGATACAATGTCTAGACTCGCAGGCTGATGAATGGCAGATTGAAAAAGAAGGCTTGCTGAAGCAAATAGGCGAACAGCAACAAAAAAATGAAGAATTGCAGAAAGATCTGAAGCGAGAGACAGAAGAGAGAGCGAAGAGAGATGCCAAGCGCTTGGAAGCTCTTAAACAAAGCTGTGACAGATTAGCAATTATCAGCAAAGATTTTGGTGTCAAAGACATCATTAAAGATTTGAAATATGAAGGTCAAAATGTTCAGCTAAGCATTGATAATCTGATGCTTATCTTGTCATCTTCCATCACCGTTGTAACCAAAAATGCAAGAAGAATTACGACAGAAAATGAAAAGCTTAAGAAAGAGGAGATGGAAATGGAAGAAATCGCAGAGTTCATTAGGCTGGAGAATGAATTCACACTGGAAGAGCTGAAAAGTTTGAAAGCGAGGAATGCAGGTATCGAGAAAGAAAAATCTTCTCTGGAAGAGGAAATAAGGAGTCTTGAAGCACATTTTGAGGAAGAAAGGAGATCATTTGAGGAAGAAAATACAACTCTTGATAAAGAAAGAGCAAATCTCGGTAAAGAAAAAGCAATTCTTGAAGAAAACAAGAGATCTGTTCAGAACGAAATGACAACTATCAAGGAAGAAAAGAAAGTTTTGGAAGAAGAAATAAGGAGTCTTGAAGCACATTTTGAAGAAGAAAGGAGATCATTTGAGGAAGAAAAAACAGCTCTTGATAGAGAAAGAGCAAATCTCGATGAAGAAAAGGCAATTCTAGAAGAAAACAAGAGATCTGTTCAGAACGAAATGACAACTATCAAGGAAGAAAAGAAAGTTTTGGAAGAAGAAATAAGGAGTCTTGAAGCACATTTTGAAGAAGAAAGGAGATCTTTTGAGGAAGAAAAAACAGCTCTTCAAAAAGAAAGAGTAAATCTCGAAGAAGAAAAAGCAACTCTTGAAGAAGACAAGAGATCTGTTCAGGACGAAATGACAGCTATCAAAGAAGAAAAGAAAGCTTTGGAAGAAGAGAGGAAAACTCTTGATGAAGAGAGATCTTGTTGGAAGGAGGCAGTAAAATGTGCTACAATTTTAAGATCAAAAAC
>WUAR02025348.1:0-10279 GCA_015164055.2 Chrysaora achlyos
GATTATGTGAAATATTTTGCAAAAAATAAAACCACTTCATGCACTTCGTGAGTTTGAACACAACGTAAATAAAGAAAAGCCATCGCAAAATCGTGGCTTGCTCAGTTCAGTTTTAGATGTTTAAATCAGGTTTAAGAGTATTTGTTTACAAATCCATCCTCTATTTCCCATTCATGTATAAAGTAGCAAGTGAAGTAGAATTCATTTAGAAATTTTGCTTAGCCTGCCGAGAAAATATCATGGCATTTTTTTCGCCATACTGTACTCACGAGTGAAAAGTCCGTGGAAATTGCTTTTTTGCCGCTGATTCTTCATCCTCGCTACCTTCGTTATCACCCCTGAGATTGCGCTATCCAGTCTCTAACAACAACAACATTCATTACAACAACAACAACCTACTACTTATCGCTCAAAGTGGGACTCATAATATTCCAGTATTAAAATCTGGCCTAAAACTCCTAAACGGAGCCAACTTTTTGGCTCTCCAATCAGAGCGCAGTATTCTGAAAGATTTATGAAATACTGCTCTCTGATTGGTTAATTCTCTCTCACTTCGACTTAGCCTGCCGTTCCATCAAATAAGTCAGTCATTCCGGTGCAATTCCGGTGTTTCTTTGTTGTTTTTGAATTTAGCGCGCGCTTGCGTGTGTGCTGTAGCAGTGATCGAGGAAAATATAATTACAAAACTTGAAAGCGAATTCAACAATAAGCTGAGGGAATTTCAGAAAGCAGTAAACCGTAAGGCTTTTAAGAGAAAGATATCTTCGTTGTTGCTCCAACTGGAGCTGAAATAACGTTTTGCTTCTCTTTTCTTTCGGAACTTTTTAAGTTACGAGATTCTTTTACCACAAGTAGGCCTATGACATGTAAAAATATCACATTTATAACCATTGTTATCTCGCCACTATCTTGTTTAATGTACGAGTAATCTGCACGATTAATAAAATTAGTAGTCGAATACAGAATATTAGCCAGAATATTAGGCTTATTATTTTATCATAAGTTTATTTTATCATAAAGTTATATGCAGTTTATAATTTTTTTGGTCGTATATTGTTCTTTAGTCAAAGTTAATATGAGATAGAAATGATTAAGAGTCTTTGATTAATGACTATTTGTGAGTCTTTTTGAATTTTCCTCTTTTGCTAATTGGCTGATTTGATAATGCAACCATACGAATTTTTCCAAGTTTAACTTTTATGCTTAAACTTTTATGTTTCAACTTTTCCGAGAAAAGTTTTATGCTGTTTACTTGAAATTTTCTGGAATAGATTTTCTACTCACTTAAATTAAGGCAACTTCAATTTTATAGGTGCATAATTTTTTTATGATTTCCAATGGCGTTGAATTTCAATGTCAACTTTTTGCTAAATTTCCTATAACCCTCAAGTTTTGAGAAAAAATGTCGGCTGGCAGAATCTCTTTTTGTCGACCGACATCATACATTTGACAGAACCGGAATTCCGCTGTTTTCTGGTCAAAAATAGGGCAGATTTTGAATATCGATTTTTATGAGTCGTAGTTGTAGCGTCCAGCAATTCAATTCAATAGCAAAAACTAACGACGAATGTAATAAGTCTACACGAGCCCCACTTTTCGCTTTCAGAGCTCTAACAGCAACAACAGCATTCACTACAGCAACAACAGCCTACAACAACAACTACAACAACAACAATGGCTCAGCCATGGTCGGCACTAGATCCCCGAGGAGTTATGTACATGACGTCATATATTTTTGAAATTGAGAGCCGAGTGAAAATGATAGAGAGGCTGCTTGGAGAAGACGATGACATGGTGGTGAGCCCCGTCTAATAGAGTAATCCGGTGATAGCTGAAACTTTGAACGGTTTCGTCAATAGGTCAATGGATGATAACAACTGCAATTATAAAGAGAAAGGTGTAGTAGACAAGGGAACGCAACGACATGATTTGTATAATGAAATAACACGCAAACAAGACGACAGTGATGGGCCTAATATTGGCAGCCGGCCCCTCAATAAGTACGAAAACATCGTACTTAAAAAAAATGTTGATATACAGTAATAATCAACAGTAAACAAATAATAACGTAACCAAACATATGACTATGCTTAAACATGCTTAAAAAAATCCGTACAAAAACAATAATCTAGCTCAACATGGCATATTGGCACTGACACAAGAGGACTACAAGGTAGCATGAAAACAGCTATGAAAGAAAATAATACTTAGATGAGTTAAGCTAATGACGAAAGCCATATTGCTTCACGACAATATCTAACAATATTAGGCATGGCATCATTCATGATGTCAACCCATTTAAGAGGCAACTCAAGCAATCTTCTATGTATTATTTGCATTGTTTTTTTACTGTTTCTTTAAAAATACCTTTTACCGTATTTCCTCGAATTATTCCCGGGTGCCTCGAATAATTCCCGGTTCAAATGCTCTCACCAAATTAATTATTCCCGGGTCTCAAATTATTCCCCGGGGAGTAATTTTCTGTCTAAAATTGCCTTTTATTGGTGAAATTTCCAAACCTAGTTTTACTTCAATTACCCTACCAATTAAATTTTCGTGCAATTCTGTCAGATTAGGTGCTTGAAGGTTTTGTTAATATTATTCCCGGGCCTCTAATAATTCCCTGCCTCGATCTACTCCCGGGTCAGTGGGCTGTTCTATTTATTTATTCCCCGGGGAATTCTACTTGAAAGAGAATTTAATACCGACACTTTGTGAAAATTCTCAATTTTTTATTTTTTATAGTATCATTTATGTACATCAGTTGCATGACTCGCTAAAAAGGTTACTTTTTCCGATCTCATTTCAGCTTTAAAAAGGACTAAACATGATAAAAGGGAGCTCCTTCCCTGCCCATTCTGTATTCTGTGACCGTGAGTTCTTCAAAGAAGCTCAGCTTTCAAGACATAAAGTTTCCACCGCATAAACGCATAGTGCAGTCTAATTCACCAGATGCTGCCAACCTCGATTTCAAAAATATATGACGTCATGTAAATAACTGATCGGGGATCTAGTGCCGACCCTAGGCAATTCGTTTCAATAAAAAAGCTAACGCGTTCCGAGCGGCCATACACATAAAAACGACACATTGTTCTCCAAACATTAATCTCAATAAAATACAACATTCGACCACTACGCCACAAGAGCTTTCACAAGCCTCTTGGGCTGTACGGTTAACTTAACCGTCCATCGTCCCAAACTCACTCCTCTTTCTAATGCATGCGTAACTCTATATATTCAAAATTAATAACAAAAGATATCCTTTTCCTTAACAACAATACTAACAGGAAACAATACAAATATTAATTAACATACAAACTGACAAACATAAGAAAACTGCTGACATCTTAAACATGCCGGAACAGCGTCTAGGTAAGTGTCTAGGTAAAATATACATGTGAAAATTAACATCAAGAAATCAGGGGACTAAAAGGCATCAAAGCAAGCGAAAAAATAACAATAAAATGAATGGACAAGAAGAAAGAAACTATATAAAAACAGGCCTAAATTTAGCAGTATTACAAAAGTATTCTGGTTTTTATCATTAAAAAATGCTCTGGTTTTTTATTGCTTAAAACTTTGTATTGTGATGAAACAATAAAGACTTATTTTTCTCTCAATTTTTATTTTTGTGTAACATTTAAGCTATCTTACAAACAATGTTAGTATTCATTATCCTAATAATATATGCAATTTCTATGAGTTAGTTAAAATTTATTAGACGCCATCGTGGGTGATTGATATATATAAAAAAAATCAATAGCGAAAACTAACGACGAATGTAACAAGTCTAGTTAGTTATCATAGTTATTGATGTCATAGTTGTCTCGATGTGCCATAAAATGAGATATTAATAAATTTCTAATAACTTGTGATGCAAGAGCCACTATTTCAACACCGCACAGTGACGTCTATATTAACTAATATCTGACTATGCAAATTAGGTCCGGTTTTGAGGTCGCGCAGTACTGAAGCTTTAAAAAGCGTATCGAGATAATAGCCTACGATGATGCTTGGTTGAGCACTGCGCACAAGTGATTTATCGATTCGTGCGTGTTTTGCTTTTCTAAGACTTTTTGTACTTTAAATCGCTCAAAACTACGAAACTCCCTCAGAATATAGGTGTTCGATTTTAGTGGCGGACATTCATTGTGCTTCGAGGCTTCCCCCATTGTTCTCGATCGAGGTTTGATTGATCCAACCCACATCCTGTTCGATGTTTGATCGAACAGAAAGTGGGTTTCTTATTACATATTACCATTGTTGCTTTTGCTGTCAAGGCTGTCAAATTTCATTGTGTCTAATATTTAATAATATGCAAATCCCCTTGACATTCGAATGTCATATGGCACGAAGCGCTCTCTCTCAGAGAGTTTTCGGAGAGTTTTCGCTGGCCTTCTCTCCTCAAAACTCTCCGCACTCTAGCACAAGTTTCACAGCTGATTTTTAGTATTTGCACAATTGTTAATGTTGAAATTCCAGTGTGGAAAAGCAAACAGCCCACGTGCATCTGCACAACGCAGATCACGGGTTCCCCCCGACAGCTGAGTGACGTCATCAGGCCAGAACTGGAATTTCTGGTCCATTTTTTTCGCGCTAACTTTGTTTGCAATGGGACCCGCAAAGTCCACTCCTATGACTTCAAATTGTCTTGATCCTTTTGTGCGATCTTTTGGTAGCATTTCTGCTGATGCTTGACTAAAGGCTTTGGTGTGAAACCTCTTGCATCCGTGACAATTTTTCCGCATTTTCTTTACCATCTTTCTAAGCCTGCGGATCCAGTATGATTCTCCCACCTTTAACACCGTCAGACTCTCTTCCCCATGTAACGTTGGGGTGACATGAGTGCCAGCTACGAGCTTCTCACTAAACAGTGAATCTGATGGCAAATAAATTGGGTAACTTCCTTGCATTCTCCCTATGCACTCATAGATACTCATAAATTCCTTGGCTGTTCTTTTGGAGGTTTAATCTCTGCTGCTCATTTTTGAATCTCTCTGTGCTCTCATTGCGTGCTTGAACTCTCTTGATCCACCAATTGATCTGATTCCGAACTTCATCTGTTGTGATTGGACCCTTGATTCTATTAGCCTTCTTCACTGGATAGTTGGTAGCAAATCTGTTCATCCATGCCATCAACCTCATGCTGTACCAATATGTGTGTTTCTCTAGGATCTCATCGAATCGATCTCTCATTTCTATCGAAGCTTTGAAAATCTTTTTGATTGGCTCTGCTTCAATCTCGAATACTTCTGTTGACTTTATTTTTATGTCGTTTGGCAATTTTTCTTCACCTGATAACCACTCTGGACCACTGAAACATCTCGTTGGAATTCTGTTTCCTGAACACCCTTGCTCCCGATGTCTGCCGGATTATTTACGGTGCCCACATGTCTCCACTCTATGAAATCCTTTTCTTGGATCTGTCTCGATTGGTTGCTCACAAACCGCTTGTGATTTCCCCGTCCTTTATCCAATATGAAGCTACAGAGCTATCAAGCCATCTATGACCAGATCTGACTGGTAGCCCTGTGAGACTGCTTCTGATGTTTACCAGTAGATCAGCTAACATGTGACCTGAGACTAGCTCAAGTCTTGGTATCATTAGTCCCTTCTTTGCTAACATTGATTTAGCAGCAAGGTGCCCTTGACTAGCTCCTGATGGTTGTGTGGTCACTGCATACATACAGGCCACTGTTCCAAACCCACTTGAATCGCCAAAGGCATGTAGATCAATTGCATCTATGCTTTCTCTGAATTTTGACATGCTTCATGGGATCCGTACTTTATCTGTTAGCACCTTTGTCTGCTTGTTCCACTTGTCTGATAACTCTGTAGGTAGCTCTTGATCGCATCGCAGTTTTGCATCACAAACATCCCGATAGATAAGCTTTCCCTCTAGAGTCACTGGTGATACAATGCCTAATGAATCATAGACTGATGCCTAGTTCTTCAGCAAACTTCTCTTTGTCACATTCTCTCTCTCTGATTCTCCGGAAAAACTACCCCAAGTGCATCATCAGCTTTGTTGTTTTGTAGTGCTGGGCAGTTTGCCTTCCATAAAAGCCCTGTCTCATATTAACCCTGTGGCTGTTGTTTCAACTGCTCTCTGAAGTCACTGTAAACTGAATCTTCTTCCCTTTGTTCGTAATTCTCTAATTCCAGGGCATCTAGTCAAAGTCAGTCATAATCAGCTAATGCCCCTTTAGCAAAAAACATGTGACTAGCATCGGCATCTGATCCAGAAGATATTAGCGTCCAGCCGAATCTCGTGTGCTCCACTACAGTCTCTCCGGGTTTTCCGATTTTTGCCTTTTACATCTGTTTTGATCTTTGCATACTCTGATGCCCCCAAGATTGAGTGGACAGAAAGCTCTGGTTTTTGATCCACGTCATCCATTCTTACTCCCTGTAAGTGAAGGTGTTTCTTTAGAACCTATTGATACCTGGGATTCTTAACAGAAAGCAGCATCTCTCTATCATGTTTTTTTCTTTCATCAATTTCTAGCTTAAGATCCCTTTTAAGACTATGTACCCAAACATTGTAAACCTCAATTTGCCTGTTTACTGTGCTTAACATCATATCTATTTGTCTTTTTTGTTTTAAAACTGGTCTTTTCCCAAGAATGTTCATTAGCATGTCTGATATGTATGAACTGCTAGCCCCTGTGTCTAACAGGCCCTGCATTTTAGGCCATTACACTGAAAATGACAGTGGAATATATTACTCCTGCTTCCCCTGTTGCTACTAAAACTTTCTCTGGTTGCCCTGGTTTCTTATCACAAATTGATGTGTGATGTCTTGCACTACAAACTCGATATCCATTCTTACTCTACATTATGTAGCTCTGTGATTGGTTCCCGTACAATTAAAGCACAGTTCCTTTCTTTTCAGACACTCTCTTTTGGGTTATTTCTGTGACCTTCTTGCAATCAACTGATTTGTGGTCATCCCCTCACAATATATGCATGGCCTCCTTTTCCATTCCTGCCTCACTTGAAAGAAATTTTTGCGTTTCTGTGTACCCTGGCTAGTTTCCCGAAAATTTGTACTCGCCCCTCCTTTCTCCTTGGGATATAGGGTTTCGCTCAGTCCATCTTCTGAGTGCATTAACTAGCTGGGGAATCCCAATTCCTGCCAGCTGTCATCAGTACGAACTAAATCTGCACGTATGCCCTCGAGCTTATCCAATGTTGGCCGGGTCAAACCATTGATTTCTCCTAATTTCCCCATGAATTCTAGGGCTTGCACACTGATCACAACCTTTCCATAAAAATCATGAAACTTTGTAGGGTTTCCCCCTTTAATGACTGGTAGCGCTGTGACGTTCTCCACATAGTCATTTACGATCTCGCTCAATTAACCATATGTCGATTTTAAAATTTGCTTTGCCCTCTCATAGCTCTCTGTGGTAAAGGGAAGGCCTTCCTTGTTAACTCTCACTTTTGGCAGCAGCAACTTTTTCAAATAGGAAAATTTAGTGACAGAATCTATCTTAACTCTATCAATTTCATTTTCGAATTGATTCCACAATCTATAACAGTCTAGATAGGTACCCTAAAACTTTAAAATAATGAGCTTTGATAACTTAGTTAATTCCTGCTCATTTCGAGGCGAAGTTGATTTAAGTTCCTCCAATATACGCTCATTCTGAAATTTCTCCTCATACCTGGCTTTCTCTAACTTTGATTTCACCTCAAACTGTCGTTGCTTTGACAATAAAATTTCCTGTTCTTCCTCCCTACGCTCGCTTAATTTGATTTGCTTCAAATATTCTGGCAGTTCCGTCATGATGTAATCCAATTTTTTGATTTCTTCCTCAATTTTGTTGCTCCAATTTCGAATTTCTCCAGGGTCGTCACCATTTTCCAATTTCAGCTCCTGTGCTTTGATTTTCAACTCGTAAACTTCATAAATCTTTAGTTGTCTTCTAATCGCCTTGCTATCTTTTGTGTTCAAAATATCTCGCGTTTCGTCTTCGATAAATGACAACAAGCCTAGTTTTCCTGCGACTTTCTTAGATAAAATCTCCTGATTCGCTGCATCGGCAATACTCTCGATTTGGTTGGTTTCAAATCCACAAAAAGTTGTTGATGTCTCCAATCTTGGGTGCCACTTTGTCGCAAACAGGTTAAAAAGCACGACAATAATTAACTCAAAATGTTTGATTTTCTATCACCTTCTTTTTCTAGACCAAAAACGTAAAGCGAAACAACATTCCAAACAATAAAAAAGTTCAAAGGATATATCAGCATTTTCAATTGTCTAGTTTGCAATTTAGTCCAACACACGCCTCCGCGACAATATAATTGTAGAAGGTTATGACTGAACAATCGCTAAATAGCCTCGAATTTTTAAAGAATAAAGGAACAATTTATTTTCAAGTAGTAAAAAAGCCATAACTTCGTCATCCAGAAAGTCTCTATGTAAGACTCGAGCAGGAAGCCGGAAAACTACAATCGGGCCTTCGTGAAAGACTGCATAACGCGGGAATTAACTCCCGTTTAACTAGGTCGAACCATAATTTATTCTGTTAGAAATTGTCACATCAAATTGCGTTTCAGTGCTTAAAGTCTGCAAAATAAAACAAGTCTCTTAAGGCAACAGCAATGTTTATTTTCTAAAACATAGGTAAGCATGTTATGAAGCATAAAATATTTTTAACCACTATGTGTTCTATTTTTGATGAAGAAAGGGAGATTTTGTTGGATATAGGTAGCTAGTTTTTATAATAATTTCTTATCCATATCATTATTTATTGTTGTTCCTCATTTACTGTAAACAATGTTGTATTCTATTTTCATAATTTATTTCTTTAATTGATTAAAATATCCTGAATTGTATATTTTCATTATATACTTTTTCAATTTCTTAAATAATAGCGTTTTTTTTCAATTAAAATAATTAGTAATTAAAGTCATTAGTAAAAATATGAATATTCCATTCCTCAAAAAACAGTAGCTGCTAAAAGGAAATTTCAAATCCAAAACTTCGTCATTTGAATCATAATTTGAATACGCAAACACTGCAAAGGGCTTTTTCACATATAGGCTCTTTTTCTATTACTCAAGGTTCGAAAATATAATCCATATCTCTATCGTGCAAATCAGTGATTTTAGAAAAGCTAGAAACGTTATGAAAGAAATTCATCAATTTTAGCTGTATCCTCTAAATCAAGCATTGCTTTCTGCAGAAGAAACATGAGACATGCATATAAAAAAACATAGGACATGTGTACAAAGTGATTTGTAATATGACACAAATCATTTAAGAGAAGCCAAATTATTCATCGTGTCAATTTCCGCATCTCCTATTTTTCAATGAATAGGAACTCAAGGTAGAAAGCAAGGTATAGACCGCCTGTCAATAAAATGACCCCGGCTGCCAGTTGAGATCTGGTTAAACATCAAGGCATAACCCAGCAGGGGTGACTAATATGATCTATATTATAACGTGCAAATGTTTGTATGCATGTATGTTTGTATCATGAAATCCTTTGTTTGAAGCTGCCCTAAATTACGGTCGGCGCTCTTTATTTTTTCCCTCCATTCAACCCTGGTCGTCTGCCCCGCTGCCTGAGCAGTGTCAACCTATTTTATTTTGTAAACTTACTTCTCACGGGTTCGCCAACTTCGATCTAAAGCGAATTTCCATCTTCGCTTCTTAAAGGTCCTTCCGCCATACTGCTTCCGATCATGTTTGCAGCAAATTGCGTTTTTTCGAAAATTTCTTTCTCAAGACCAAAGCCTGGAAGGCCTGCTTGCTTTATGTCGTTTTATTCACGTACGTTTCCTTAGAGTTTTAAGCAAAGGTCAAAGAAATTCTCTTTTTTGGTTTTGTTTTGTTTTCCAACTGTCAACAGCCATTGCAAACAACAGCTTTCGAATGCTGTCGTCCCACTGTGCAAAGACAAGGAACGCATTTCTAAGATGCCTTTCAAATGTCAAATGATGCGTGGTCGCCATGACAGCTCTCCGGTGTACTTGCATTTCCCATGCCTGGCTGCACGCAATGCCTTGGAGTTACATGGAATAGAGGCACGTTCCTGTGTTTTATCGTGGCTTTTGTTTTCGTGTGAAGAAAGGGCAATTTATCATGAGATGGTTCACGAAATGTTTGAACCCAAAGGCCTATTATCCAATTTGGCTAAATTAGTTAATTCTCAAAGCTCAAGGTTCTAATTCTCCGTCACTATTTCGCATGGGGTGTTTGGGTGTTTGTGTTAGGTAGCACCTTTGCATTCCAGCCAGTCGCTCATCTAAGTCAAATTGGATGTGG
>WUAR02025570.1:0-21993 GCA_015164055.2 Chrysaora achlyos
TCATTGATTCCGCCCATGACGGGAAAACAACAAAGGAGCCGACAAGAGTTGCCCTTCTGCCTAATCTCTATTCTGTGATCAGGATGCAACTCTCTTCCGCAATCTTTGAAGTCATGGTGGGTTGGCGACTTCGTAGCAAAGGGGTATTTATTTGTCTTGCTGTAGAAGGAGGTAGCAATTTAATATAATTTCTAAGGAAGATAGAGTAAAAAGTAAGTCTAACCTCCTATATAAGTGTTTTATATTTCAAATACCGAGTAACTTTTGGTTGTGGATTATTGTTGTTCTACTGGCCTAACGAATAGGAATGTTTGATTGATGCCTCTTCAATATACTGCTCCAGACATGAAAAAAGCATTTTTAATTTTTAACTTTTGCTAATTTCAGATTCTAATGTAAAACAGGACATGTTTTCCTGTTGGTTGACTACTATTGTATTGGAATTTCGTTCTTCAATGGCGTCCAAATTTAGGCCAATATGGATGTGGACAGGGTGTAATTGATTGTTGTCAAATTGATCCTAGTTAGACCTAGAAATTCTCTTTACAAAACAAAAACTCAGGTTTCCTTATGATAAAGCGTATATTTGCCGTTTAATCGCCAAGGGTGGGCCTCAAAAATAATATCGAGAGGGGCGTTTTCCAATGCTTTGGAGGGCGTGATCACAAAAATTCTTCTGGGGCTACGCCCCCAAACCCCCATTTTCTTTTCTGCTACAGTCACCGAAATATCTGCATCCGCCCTTGTATATGTGCCATTCCGATTGATTGTTCGAGCCCATGGCCTAACCTTTGATATATTGCCAAAGATGTTGGATAAAGACCAAAGAACTGTTTGGATGTTCCCATATTCCTGAAGATGTCAGAACGATGTTAAAGAACAGTATGAACAGTTTGAAGACTGACGTTATCAGACTTTTTCTAGAGGGGAAGAGTGTAAGAGACTGAAAAGTTACCCTTTTGTATTAACCTCGTTTTGTTTTGTTGTTTTTAAAAGAGAGGCCGCCTCGTGCGAAGAGGGAGTTGAGTTCACTGTGAAGTGAAATAAAGTTGTGAGTGTTTTGTTGAATAATAAATAAAAATGCTTCGCTGAATCCTTGTATTCTTTTTACTTGTTTCTGACCCAGAACCCGTACGAGAGTAACAGCTATAATTAGTAAATGCAAATAAATGTTGACAAATTAAAGGAAAAGGCAAGGCTGATGCGTGGAGGAAGAACAATGATGAAGGGAATGACCTGACGTAGTGTACGTTGGTGATTGCAGCGAGTGACGTAAGATATGAACTGAAGAGAAAAAGGTTTGAATGAATGGAAGGAAGAAACTAGGATGAGAGAGAGAAGAAGGACAAAATTTACAATTTTTAATTCACTACAATAGTCCCTATAAGCAGGGGCGTATTAACGGGGGGTGTCGGGGGGTGCGACACCCTCCACGATTTACAGACAATCGGTCAACTCGGCAGATCTTGAATTTTGAGAGCTTAGTCGGTAATTTTGACTTTGCAGCAATTTCACCTACAGGTGAACGACAAAGTGAAAGTTTATCACAGGTTGCCAATCAAAATAACTCGAGAGATCAACCATAAAATTAAATAAATGTAAGAACCGACCCTGTTGATTTGTTTATTGGGAATATGAAAGCACTGATGAAATTTGTTGCTGTTGTTGTGTCATGCTTCCGGGTTGGATCAGTTACCAGCATTTCCCAATAGTTATCATTAGCATTTTCCTCGTGTCCGCCAAATTAAGCAAATTCGTCCCGTCGCCTAGAAAGCCTAGAAAGACAAATTTTGTGTCACCAAAGTCATAAGTAACACAAGCGTTTTTTCTTTGCTTTTTTATCTCTTTTGTAACATTATGTTCTAATGGCCCAAATGTTCTAGGATATTGGGCCCTGATCCAGTCTTATATCTTACTTCGATATCATTCATGAAATCGAAATTCCATTGCGAGCGCTTCGCGCTTCCATTTTAAATTCAATATTTAAGAAGAAAATACTCGAACATTGCCTATTTGTGGTCATTGCCACTTCGATGTTTTGTTGAATAAATCCTCGGAATGAATGGCCTTTACCTTTGTTTTACTTTTAAAACAAAGTCTATGAAATTTGTTGGCTAATGAATGAAAACTGAACGGGTAAGAAACCCTTGCGTTTGTGCATTTTAAGTTATGCAACTTAATTTTTAATAAGGGCTTATGTGATGAATGACAGCTTTTGACGCCATTTTAGGTTGAATTCGGCTTTTTTCCACTCTCTGTGGAAAATAATAAAAATATGTGCAAGAAATTTCGGCTGTGATTTTATTTTGCAAATTAGTTATCTACAGTTAGAATCGCAGATTTTATTTTTTAGGCTAGGTTTGGGGCTTTCTGATGTGGTGTAATTATGAAAAGACGTAGGATAAAACTAAGATGTAAGGCAAACGGCAGAGTCCAGAAAAGTGGTAAACCTTCCTCCGGTCAAGTACGAATGAAAAGAAAACCTTCCTCATTATAGGGTGTGGTTATCCAGTAAAAAGGGCGTGGTAGTCGTTAAGAAAAAGCAAAACATAACGTAACATAGCATAAAATAGTTCAATGTTGATGATATTGTTTGTTTTGTTGAAATGTAGCATAACAGTAAAGTCCATAAATTTGCCAATGATTAATTTGTATTCACTATGACCACTTCTACCCTAGCTATATACAAGATGTTCTGGTGGCAATAACAAAAACTTTTCTTGTTTGCTGATGTATTACCAATGCCAATGCCTTGTCTAAAGAAAATTAGATATTAAGCTAAGCCAACAACCTGAAACTAGATGTAACACAGACATTTATTGACTGTATACCAATGTTTCATTTTATTCTCAGCCAAAATCAATCAGTTTTGTATCATAATCAACCTGAAAGTCTTCAAAAAAATTTTTTCTTGCAAACCAACCCTCACTTTTCTGTTGTTAAAGGAACCTTCCTCACGGTCAATGACCGTGGAGCCGTGAGGTTTTCTGGACTCTGGCAAACGGTTGTGGTGCTGTCTTCAATAATGATTACCGTCCTCAACATAACAGAGACCAGCATGGATACAAAAATGTACCTTGTACCTTGGAATAATTTAAACGAAGAATTAGCCGAAGAACTATCAATACTGCTGTCTGGGGCAGTTGGAAGCACGAGTCTCTTAGCAGAGCTTAGCGTACTTAGGGAAGAGTACAGCTGGAGCAAAGCAGTAAAAGATATGTCTGTCAAAGAAGTAGCCATCTACTTGTACAGCAAGAAATCAATTTTTCCTGCATGTAATGTTGCATTAACATTTGTATTGACCGCACTTGTCACTGTTGCCAGCAACGAGAGATCTTTCAGCAAGCTCAAGCTTGTGAAAACAAAGCTCCGCAGCACAATGCTTCAGGATCGGCTGGAAGCATTGATGATTATTTTTTGTGAGCATGATTATGCAGAAGAGCTAAACTTGATGGAGATGGTCAAACACTGGGCTTAGTTAAAGAGAAGACGTGTTAACTTTTTGTGCAAAAAGAACAAATTGATAATGGATCAAAGAGTTGTTGAGATTTTTGCTAACAAAATTTAGCTTGCAATTAATTTTGTCTTTTCATTGCATTCTGATGCTATAATAACTTCATCTCTGTAAACAATATAACAACATCTTCAATGTGTCATTTTCGTATGATTAAAGAAATATAATGTACTTGGCAACCAAAGCATTAACACCCCTCCCCCCCCCAAGAAAAATATCTAGCGACGCCCCAGCCTATAAGGTTTAGTCGCATTTTGATGAAATATTTCAATTTCTACATTACAGGAAGTGATTAAAAAAGAAAAAAAAGACAAAATGACATACTTTCTTAGGTTTGAAGATCTCAGTATTGAAATTTCTTAACTTTTTGTGAAGCCCAGTACTACTTTCTTATAAATCACTATAAAAAAAAACGTGTTGATGGAGAAAGGGAAATGAATGATTCTGCGTTTAATATCTTATGATACAACTCATTCTTTCTTTCGACTTTGCTCGTTGAAGCATTATGATATTTTATAATTTAGAGCAAACACATAATAAAAATTAATCAGCAGCTTTGACATAATTTTTTCGATTTTTTTTAATTTTTGTAGTTTTTTTATTAATTATTATTTAATTGTATTATGACCGACGTTCTCTTTGTTCTGTTTGATGTAAGACATATTTCTTACATTTACAAGTTTTTAAGATGACTTCAGATGGCTCCGATAAAAATCATTTTACAGCCAAGAGTGGCAGAAACTATTTAACCCCTCAATAAAAATCCAAATCTAGTGGTATTGTAAGAAGATCGTCAGAAATTTAATCCAGTCCTCTGCAACCCAGTTCTCTGTAACCCTTTACCTTTTTAGCCGCTTGGTTACTTTTGAGATGTGATTTGTTAATTGTGATATTCCTTTCCCGAGGAAATGGTGGTTTTGGCATTTGGCAAATTTTAGATGTCTTTAGATCAACACGTGTAGCCTTTCTTATCAAGATGCTAAGTTATGACACCATACATTTTAGGCAAATTGCTGGGCTTCTCTTAAATTAGACATGAAAATAAGAGGAGTTTAGCCAACAGACGACGGTGCAAATAATTTCCTAGGATATGAATTAACAGATTATGGTTTCTTGGCTTGTAACACAAGTTTTGGTTGTCAGTCTGACTGGCCAGATATAGTAAGATATGCAAGAAGCTCGAAGGTGAATGACAAGGCGATGTCTCATATTAAAGAAACATGGTATGACAGTCAGTGCAAGCTTGAAAAGAAGCTGCATCAGCTATGTGTCGAAATATATCTTCAGGTATGTAAGGAATTAACTGTGCAAGGATATTATAAATATGAAAATTGAGCTTTTTCCACACAAGTCGACCTCATGTTCTAATGAAACATGCTGATCTACTGACGGGGCTCTGACTAGCGGCGAGCCCCTAGCGCCCTCAAACTAACTAAAAAACCTCTGCCCTGTGATTAAGGTTAATGTTTCAACCGTAGGCTAAGGGTAAGGTAACCCTGACAGAAACCTCCAGAGGAGTTAGTAGCGTTAGTTGCGACATGCATGGCCCACTGGTGTGTGGACACGCCCTGCTGTCCAGCAATACTAGCCCACTCATTGGTTAAATAGTAGCATGTGTAGATGAGGTTTAATAGTTTTGGCTGACAACTCGTATATTGATGGTGTCAAGGGGAACAGTGGTTGATTGATAAAAAGAACCAAATTGTGAAGAAACAGTGGCTAAATTCATTAGAGCTGGAAAAAATACAAAGTATTGTAGAATATGTGACATACGGTGAACCTGATAAAGCGATAGTCAAACAAGAGGGATGCTGTAAGGATTTAAAGATTATGCCAAAAGGGCTTTCCCATGATGTATATTAGATCATTTTTGTGAAGATCACACGAAATAAAACTAAAAAGTATGCTCAATCATAATAATAATCATCATCATATATTTCGTAGCCTACGAGGCCGTCGGTGCACCTACTTCATGACGTCATGCTTCCAGCTGGCCCTGCCCAGAGCACGGTTAGTTAAAGCTGCGATGCTGTGGTTAGTCTTCCCAATTAGGTCGTCTATCCATTGACATTTTGGCCTTCCTCTTGCTCTTGTCCCTTCTACTGTTCCTTGAATCAAAATTATAATTAAACATATATTAGAAATATAATATAGATATAATAAAATCCAAAATGTTTTCAGAAATTGTTGGATTTTCGTTAAGTGCTGTTTGAACAATCGCATGCCTGCCCGGAATTTCAATGTCTTCACTCAAAAAAACTAAAACAGGATCTTTTAAAGCGGCATCAAACAATAAAGATGGCCGAAATTTGGATTAAGAAATCATTAAGATATTTCCTGTGCCGATTGTCTTTTGATTGTTCATAAGCCAACCTAGGCAATAAGTTAATTCCGACTAATATGCCTATGAGCAAATAGTTATTGGCACTGGCGACAAAATCAGAAGGCAACAAGGACTGATCAATCATTTTTGCTGATCAAGAAATTTTTGAGCCCCAGTGTCGAACAGACAAAGATTGTTTATTTACCTCATTTATTTTTCCTCAACAACCGTTCGTTCATTTGTTTTGTGGAGGGGGGGGGGAGGGGGGATACAGTCGATATCCTAAACGTTTTTTTGAAGACTGTCCTTGTTAACTTGAACAGTACTTTGCCCTTTCCTTACAGCCCGTGTGTTGGTGTCTCTATTTCAGTACACAAACATTTGTGTAACGGACAAATCAGTGCATTATGGAATTTTAGGTCCTTCATGTATGTATTCACCTTAAGTTGAACTTTGACCTTGTTGTATTTTTATGTAGTTTGTTTTCCCTGTAGTTGTCCTAATTTGGTATTTCCGTTTCATGCTTTATCATGCATTTCTTCGTAGTACAAATACTCTGTACTCCCCTTTTTGGTCACTCGTCACTCTACCACAGCACGGAGGTTGCGGACTCAGATATTTGTGTGTATACTGCATTGGCCTAGGTACTATGTTGGCCTAGTCACTCCTGGTTTTTACTTTTTGTTGCTACAAGGACCAATAGATTGAAAGTTTAGTTAATCACTTTTTTATCGTATTTGAATTTGTTTATAATATTAGTAATTGAGTGATATATATGTTAGAATTTAGATTATCTGATTTATTTTTTGTGTTTTATTGACAGTGAACCGTTATATGTATGCATCGCCATTCTTTGAAGATTGTGTTTTTCTTGCTTGGGATCTTCAAGTTCTGGGGGCATAAACGCGTTCACAAATCTAGTAGCAAATGTGTTGCAATTTGAGATGTTACCTTTACAACCGCAACGATAACGAGTAGGAAGGTATGGTATTTGACTTGTGGTACTTGATACCTTGGAATTTTGGCGTTGATTTCTACTGACACAGTCTCGGGCAAGGCAACATTGTTGTTGGCAGATATGACCGGTTCTTACAAAGCTACCCTTACTACTCCCCCCCCCCCCGGCCTTAAATTCAGTATAGGACACTGTTTGCAGACATCTTCCTGAGGTTAAAAAGATGAAAGTATCTGCTTCTTTCCATCTTTCAGTACCAAAGCTTCAAGGGAATGAAGTTTCGGTTTTATTACCTTCTTCGCCAAAAATGCAGCGAAGCGCACTTGATTATGTATTTACGGCGCACCTTCCTCACGCTCTACAGCTTCTGAAAATTCAGAGAGATTCTCATTATCCACAACTCCATCAAGCAAATGTTATTTTTCCATAGTCTCAGTTTCCTCCACTTCAGCGGACCCTTATGTCGGGAATCCAATGAAATAGGCCTCACGATTTGTACATTCAGAAAAAGTCAAAAATGATACACAAGACTTCAGAATAAAAAAGAAACTATAATTTGATAAGAGTACTACAATGCTTCATCCAAAGACTGCTTCACTTTGATCTTACACTGATTATACATCAATACAGAACATCAGATAAAATCAAAATAAATTTGCAAATATAACGATTACTTGATTGACCCAAATACTGAAGCTGATCTTTCTCAAAAACAAGAAAACACACATTTTTGACCTTGCTCTTATAGACTTGATTATGAGACTTTGCTAGGACTATTGGTTTCAGTTCAGCGTACAGTTCTGAATACAATGATAAAAACAACTGTTTCATTTCTATATTGCTTTGTTCGCAACCTTGATTCCAAACTCCCAATTACCAAAAACGGGGGACAGTTGCTTAATCTTCATTATTTCAGCAAACATTCAACATCATGCACGTTCAAAATAGCAGAGGACCAAGGTGAGATCCTTGCAACATGATAAATAATTATTTTTTAACATGTGGCGCCTGTTTTAAATTGCTTAAATATAATATAATATGGGAGAAACACGTGCCATATTCAGACACGGGCTATATTCCAACACGTTTCTCCGCTAATCTCGCTTCTTGTACATTTCATCCTTTTTGGTGTAACCTTTTAAAATCTACCTGACTCTAGATAACGTCTTTATTCTTGCATTTCAGGCAATTTGTTTGGCTATTCCACGGATATACTATACATTTTCCTTTAAAATCAGTTCTAGCAACACAGTCCACATCCCTGACATATCTTCCATCTATATCGAAGAAGATAGGAGTCACTAAAAATGTCTTAGATAAAGTAAGGGACATAAAAAAGAGTGACGAGTAGAGCTCTATGTATGATCATCGGTGTTATCCAAATTGCCAGTGCGGGGGCTTGTCTATTTAAATCATTGGGTTCAGCAATATTTAGGCGGTCAGGAAACCACTTGTAGTTATCTGGAAAGGATAAGTGAGTTATCTTTTAATATGCATGCAAACTCTGTAGAGAAAAGAGTACTGTTGCTGTGTGTCGAGCAGGAAAACTGGAGATAACTGCCCCGTCGGGACATGGTGTAGCCCATAGTGGTGTTAGCCAGTCTCAGCACTGCAATTTTTGCCAAAAGACAATAAACTCTCTGAGACAATAAACTTGAAACAGTGCTCATTTTGTTTTGCTGTAAAAATAATGCAGCAAAAATTGTCAATCAAAGCATTGAAAGGAGCAGAAAGTCGTTTGTGAAGCCATCAACACTTTATCAGTAAACTTAATACACATGACGGCCATTGTAGCGCACTTGACTCCCCCACAACAAGCTTCAAGCTTCAACAAGCTCGTAAAAGAAAAGGGCACAGTGAATACGAAATTAAAATTCACAAGACTCAAAGATAATGGGACACAGGAGTACAAGTATCAGTGATTTCAATGGGCCAAGTTAAATATACATTTACATCAAAACAACTTCGCAACCATTGAGTGGGCTCCTGCACGCTGAAGATGAAGTTAAGCTGTAAGCCTCCAATGGAAAACCAATACCTCATCAAGGCTTATGAACTAGAATTAGATCATATTTCAGAAGTGAAGGAAGGAAATGTGTCCTTGTGCCTTTTCTTGTAACAACAGTACACTCGATTTACCGATTGCAGGATTTACCACAATATCTGTTCACTAAAGATAAGATGAAACACTAAAGATGGAACCATTAAAACTAACAAATTCAATGCCAGTGACCAGATCAATGCAACTTACGTGGAAAAGTTTCAAACCCATTTCTTGATGATGTAATAATTTTCAGCAAGACAGACGGAAACTTGTTTTTAACGTCCAAACAGAGTTGAGAAGGCTTAGAAAGCACGGTCAAAAGTCAAAGAGACGCAAAAATGAATTACTTAAAAGGTAGGTGCGGTTCTTCGGCAGAATTGTTTCAGAAAAGGGCTACAAAATGGACACGAACAAAGTGAAGGCTGCAACTAGTTTACCAGACAGAGAGCTAGCTTCACATAATTTCACTATTTATTACCGAACTGCAAAGACTCAGGGGAAAGACGTTAGGAAAATATAAAGGTGATTGAACAGTGTACTCAACAACTAGATCGCAATTTACAAAGCGCAACAGCCCAGTTAATACGTATTAAGGCTAAAGGTGTTACCTGCCTACCACTAGCGGGATGAGAAAATCCACTTGCAGAGATTGACGCCATCTCCCAAAGATGTAGAAAAGGAAGACTAGAAAGAGTAAACATTCTAGAGCATCGAATGCAAGATCAATCACTTTGCAAATAATCATCTGGAAGATGGGCTATGTTAAACAACCAGCCGAAGAAATAACAGCCGAGAGTCATATAACAAATTGAAAAAGATGGAATTCTGAAACCAAAACCGTGGAAGTGATAGTCAAATGATCGAAAAATGTTTTTAACTCACTCGTACTTAGAGAGATAAATGATCAAATGGGATATATCGATGCAGAAAAGGTCATCACTCTATTTTGAGACATGATTTTGTCCGCATGTGCAAGATGATATTCAGCTGTATGTGAAAAAGAAATGTAGATGCTTGAAACAAAGAAAACAAGGCCGGTGTTAACATCACCACCTTATGGAGTGATTTTGATTGACATCCTATATCGTTGTTTTACATCACTTCAATGGTGTATGGACAAGCTTATCCAACCCGCAACAAAACAGCAAAAACAGCGAATACAGAAATTAATTAATGACTTTTTCATGAGATTAGGATTTGCTGAAACTTCTGAAACGATTGTTTGATCAACTAGAACGCCTGTGCATGCTGGAATGGTCAAGAACAACGCCAAGATACGTTATTTGCCTTGTGCACTGCCAGTGCTACTGTTAATATCAAGTCCACCAATTGTAATTAGGTTAACTAGCAAATGAGGTTTATTGGATTTCATACTCATCTGGCCTAGTTCCGGTTAAATCTCGCATCGTAGCTTACCTAGTCCTAGCTGCTTTACCATTGAATTAGGCAATTGCAGGAGCTTAACAACGTTTCAAACGGTTGAACATGAACACAAGTGCGTGTCACTGCGTGTCATTGAATTCAGGGCTCGGTACCTATCCCTCTACCTACCTATGTCTTTGCTCAAACTAATGCAACGTCCAATGTCAGCTATGTTTATGCTGTGAGGGCATATCGAAGCAAAGTTATAGTTTCTTTAAAGAGTTCCATATATGTTTGCGGTAAACGCAGAATTGTAAGTTATTCAAATATCAACACAAGATCGGGTCATTCCGCTTTATACTTCGTACACGTTACTTGGCGACTTAGCATGGTAGGCCTGTTTCCTAGACTCAAGGAAAAGTAACGCCTTCTCTCAGCCATCGTATATGCTGTGCGAGAATCAGGAGACAAGGTTTTGGTTGTTTCAATACAAAATTCAGAAGAACTCGATTTTTATCACTATTCTGAAAGAAGCTTGTTGTCAAAAAAATATCAATTGTGGACATGTGCTGTATTACCTTTTTTCAGCAAGATCAAATAAAATCCTTTTTAGTCTTCTTCTATCTATGCTTGCCCCATTTATATCATAACGCGCAAATCCATGTATGTTTGTATATTTGTTTCGAGTTTTCATTGTTCACGCACTCCTTCTAGCAGTCGGTGCTCGATCTGTTTCCACTCGATCCACCCCTGTGCTGCAGCCCCCACTGCCTCAGCAGTGTCGAATCTAATTCATTTTGTAAACTTTCTTTTCCCGGGCTCGCCATCTTCGATGAAACAAATTTTGATGTTGGCTGCTCAAGCCACTTCTACTCGACTTCTCGAGCCCTCTTCTTTTATAAAAGTTTCGAATTTTATAAAAAATAATTCGCACTAATAAAGCCTAGAGCGTTCACTTGCTTGGTAACGTTTTTTTCTCGTAAATTTCCTTACAGTTTTTTATAAAAACTCCGAGTAACTTCCGTGTGGCATTGTTGTATTTCCAACTCTTTGTAAACAACTGCTTTTGATGATGTTTCCTACTTTCAGAAGACAAAGGACATCTCTATGGTGCCTTTCAACTGTCAATGCATTCATTGTTAACATCACAGTTTTCATGTATGTTTACTTTGATTATGCTTTGGTGCACGCAGTGACACTGCGATGGAGCTACGTGGAATAGAGACTACTGTGGTTTGGAAAAAAAAGATGTAACAGTCCACCCTTGCCACAGAATACAGAAAACGACAAAGGAACTTTCCCCACGCTAGTTCAATATGCTTTTCTTTATTTTCGGTGTCCAACCTAAAACTATGAGGTGTAGGAGTGACGTCACCTATCTGGATTTTTTTGTGTTTACGTTCAGTGGCATATCGATGTTACCAAGGTCCCGATCACCCTGGTTGATTCACGATGCCCAGTTGCACAAGCTAAGGGATTATCTATCATTTTTTTATTCTTCATTTTCCCCAACGTATGAAATGAGACATGAAAGGATATGAACTCTGAATTTGAAGGCAAAGGATTTCTTATATTCATCATTATCTTATAAACATCATTTAAATCTCAGGCATTATTCACAATTGAAATTTTTGAGAGAATTCTGACGTGAAATATGTTATGAACATTTTGTCCCTTGATAGGAATGGTATCTAAGATAAAGTGAGAAATTTACTCCTTGCCCTTGATTGTCCCATATCGTAGCTGTACAAGACAATATTTTATTCAATATTGTTCCGGCCTTTAGGCAGTTCAATGACACATTATACCTCACTCCATTCTCATAGTATGGTGTTATCATTACAATTACAGCTAAAAAACATGACCTAGGCACAGGTATGGTTAGTAACTGTTAGTCAGCTAGTTCAGTACTCGCATTTATTTCTATAGATAGGCTCCACAGAGGTTAGCTAGGAGAACACACGTTGAGCCTGGGTTAGGGTTGGAATACTGCTCCTTTGGATTAGCAGAGTTTCTTTCTTCTTGTGTTGGCCTGGTTTGAAGTAGCTGTAGACCTTCATTGGACAAACAGAGCTGCTCTTTCCTTGCAGTGACCTGGTTTGAGGTAGCTTCAGACCTTCATCAGACCAACAGAGATGCTCACTTCTTCCCTGACGTACATTTTTACCTATCCTGGAATAATAGAGAGCTGGATTCTCTCTCCACACTATTCTACAACAGGTTAAAACTAACGCTAACTTACAAATCTCACATCCAGGATTTGCCTGCTTAACAACGTAATTCGGATCTTTCAGCCCAGACATTGGGAGCAGTTTTACACGAGTGTAGATTTAAGCAAGGTCATCCCATTACAATAGTCGGAGTAGACTTTTAAAGAAAGGCGACGACGAAGCAGATACAACTAAGAAATTGATGCATTTACCGAAGCAGTTAGAATGTCTGGAAGAGATGGAATAGTGAAGTCTTTGTGAATTGTGACTTTCATTATTGAATTTCGCAGAATTATCGAAATCTGTAAAATGTGATCTATTGTCATTGATCAGGAAGAAGATATAATCAACAAGCAGACGAAAGCTAGAAAGAAACGATAAGTTGACCACAAGAAAGGACAATGTAGTAAGAGTAGCTGCAGTAAAGGTAACAAAATAACAGATTATACACAATTAAAAAGGGCGTTTACAGAAACTATATAAAATTTTAACATTTTATCGAGCAAGGAGAAGTTAAGAAAAATCTCCCAGAGGAACTATCTTGATGTTTAGTATTGGAAAAAATCTAAGGAAATTCATGCATGTTTCATGCTAATTCAAAATGCAATCACGTGCTAAAGCCAAGTCTGCTTCAACCTGTAAACGATCTTATTAATTTACTAGTGGATGTGTCTTTTAAGTTCCTAAATCGTTTCCATCTTTAAATCACTGAAACCCCGAGAAAAATAATCATTATAATTATTACATTCATTTCTAACGTGCTAGTTTCGTGATTAATAGTTTCAGAAAATCGTCTCTTGTCTTCACACAGTGGGACGACAGCATTCGAAAGTTGTTGTTTACAATGGATTCGAAGGGAATTTACGTAAATAAAACGATATAAAGCAAGCAGACCATGAAGGGTCTGTTTGTGCAAAAGAATTTTTCGAAAAAACGCAATTTGCTGCAAGCAAGATCGGAAGCAGTATAGCTGAAGGGCCTTTGAGAAGCGAAGAGGGTGAATTGAGGGAAAAAAAGAGACGCCGACCATAAAACGGTACAACTCTAAACAAAGGAAATCAGGATACATACAAACATACATTTTCGCGTTATAGTATAGACTAGTGGATGTATCGTTTTCGGTCTTCTGTGCAAAGGGTGGATTGTAACCAAGTAATCTTAATAGATTAGTTTCTGTCTCCGTTTCGGTTTTCTGTGAAAAGGGTGGATTGTAACCAAGTAATCTTAGCCGGGTCTCACCAGCAATGTATATCCAATCTCTACTATGTAATTCCGCTGTTACTAAAAGTTTATCTGGCGGCTTGGTATTCTGCGTTTGCGTTTGCAAAATTCTTGCGTTCTCATAACACATGGGTAGTTCAGGGATGATAATCTGACACTCTGCCCTGCACCATTGCCCGTTATTATTGGTTAACTATAAATTATTACCATATCCTTATGCTGTGCACTCTATCTTTTGCAATGCCTTACGGTTACTACAAACGCCACTCCTTTTCTCCATGTTACTGACTTATAGTTGTTACCTGGCTTGCGAATCATTTTCTGTATTTCGCCACAGAGGTGGCTACCAACCAAGTAGTTTCAGTCTGGCCACGTCTATTTACTGTGCGTTATTCGATGTTTAGTGTTTACTCATTGTTTGAATCGTTACTCTTTTCCTATGTATTTTGTCTCACATTGCCCCCTGTGAAACAAAACAATTTTTGAAGCATGGTTACCACTTTATCTTCACTCAAGCCACTTACCATCTGGAACATATTCACAATTTTCAATGGCATATGTTATTTCTTTTGCTTTTGTATTGACTCTATATCATTGTCGCTACAGTCTGCCTTTCTGAATTACTCTTTACCCCCATTTTTCCCGACAATCCTTGAAGCCTTGGTACCCAATAATGCATCAAAGCCCGTCAGTGTACAGTGTAACTTTTACTATCTCTTCGGGTGATATAATAAGCAATCCTTGAAACATTTACCCTGATTTGTTTATTCAGTAAACAGCTTGAACCTACTGTTTATCGATTAGTCTGTGTTCGGTATTTATTCCAAACAATATTTGAAGCCTTCATAGTGCCTTTTCTATGTCCAAATCACTAACCCTCGTAGAATTGATAATTATTATCGCCAATGGGAAGTCTGCATTTGCACGTCCGTTACACTCTACCTATGTTCCCGACTCATTGCTTACCTGTGGAAAGTTCGTTAAATATTGCCGTTGTTTGTAGAAAATCATCTAGAGCCGAAAGAAATGCAAGAAAATAAATTCAAATTCGTAAAGCCCAATGCCCATTATCCTATTGATCACCGCAATATTCCATATCTGTAACAATTCAAACTTTTCAACCTTAAATGAAATGAACCTGTTTACCATAGATCTATGCCTAAAATAGTTGTAAGCAATTTAACCAAAATGAAACTACATAGCCAAACATGTAATCAAAATGATGAGTAAGTTCAAAACAGCAGAAAGATGTTGTTCGTTCTATTTGAATCGTATAATAAGTTTATCTTAGGCTGTAGATCTAGGTGGGGGTCGTAGGGGGTCCACAAATCGTAAATCTGCCAAAATATTTTGCGAAAACCGTAAAGCCGCCAAAATTTCCTAGCAAAACCGAAATTCAACTAAAACCGCGATCATAAGAAATTAATTATAAGTTATGAATTTCGGACGTAACAGCACACAACTGTGTATTCCAGGGACGTACCAATCATATAGCAAGTCCACTGAGCAAAGATTTGTCATTTAAACTCACGAATTCTTCACTCATTCTTTAAAGTCTTTAAATGTTTTCCCAAAGAAATAAAGATGCAGAGGATTTTTATCATATTTTTATCATACGGAGTGCTCTGAAGAAAAATTTCTTGATACCTTCAATCGGATGCTTCAGCTAAACGGTAACTGTTTATACAAATAACTGCTTAAACGGTTTGCTGTGCGGAAGAGCCATTGTATAAGCAAATTTTGACCCTCCGTCTTGAACTGGAGGGATCGAGTAGCTGTGACAGTACGTTGCCAAATATTTTTTCAGTAATACAAAAAGAAGATCCTGAAGATGCGTGCAAGTTTTCACAGGATTCCGAAAGGTTAAATAATTTTAGGCAAAAGCTTATTCTCAAATGATGTTCTAAAGCCGAGTAACAGAAAACAAACGAGAATCGTAACAAACATCTAACTCTGTTATTACCCTCTCGTCTATGAAAATGCAGAGTGAATCATCCCAACTTCCCAATATGCGGGAAAGTATCCATGACTATCGGTCAATGAATTTAGGAACACATTTTTCGGTCAATAAATATTCTTAACTAAGCTTAAAAATCGATGGTTCAAACGAACAGTTCTCCCATATCTAGATGTGCGACCAAGTAAAAATTCTGCGTGGCGATCCAACTCGGTTTCGGTATGTCCTGTTGCATAAAAATCATCCCCTTCATCTTCTGCATCATCACTACTTTCATCGTACTCCTCATCCTCACTTACATCCTCGGCATCTGCTGCATCCCCATCCCCTTCTTCACTAGAACAAGCGTCTGGAACTTCCTCGCAATCATGTAAATTAGCATTGCCTATTCTTTCGATTTATATTTTTCGAAAACTATCAAATTTCTCTGATAGACAAACTCTGGCACCGTGCCATGCCTGGCCATCGTCGTTTCTTGTCTGTTTGTCCTCTGACGGACTGCTGCTCCAAAAGCTAACGCATACTCTCGCATCCTTTCGATGTCTTTCTATTCCATTGAGACAGTGGGAAATGGATCCAGCTGTGGCAATTTTTGGAACTGGAGCGAGTTTCCTGGTGGTGGATACCATGCCCTTTTTGGCTTGTGTAATAGTAGAAGGTAAGGGAGCTGAGTCTTTTAATGTTTTCTTTCACTGTTGTGCAAAAACCCCTGCAATACTCCTGTTTGGACATAACAGGTTTCTTGATGTGACTTGTGGAATGCAGATGCTCTATATCCAACGTCATACAGCTAAGCAAATTAACCCTATCATATCCATGGACAGACAGTGTCTCGTGAAGTTTTTGAAGTCCCCATTCCAGCATTTCCACTGACTTCACAGTCTTTGCGGAGACGCTGCCCTGTGGACCGTTCAAAGCGTTAACAGTGACTTCCTGAGCACGCTTCGAGCACTGATTCTGTGCTAGCAACTGACGACAACTACTTACCAACCCAATGGCCTCTGGTAAGGTTTTCACTGTGTACGATTCTCTCTTTGTGTGGACTGAAAAATCAGTATACAGCTTTCATATTCCACATAAAAGCTTGCTGCATTCTTTCAAAGGAGAGATTATTTTGATGCTATTTGTTTGGGCATCACACAAATATACAACTGTATTAAATTCCACACATATACCCACAGGTTGGCGAAACTGGCATGTGTTTACTGGGGTATCCAAACACCCTTCTACACCAGTACCAGCGAAGGCAGAGACTTGCTTGAGCACATCTGTCTTGTACACTCTGGCATCTCTTTCACTGCTAAATAAAAAACCCTCACCGAACGATGCTAGTGAGCACTTAGAGCTTAGAGACAACCAAACATCAACCAGGAGTCCCGTATTCAAGCTAAATGCAGATATTCCATTGTGATAATATATAAAGAGGTCACTGCCAGCAACACAAAGACTTAGAACGGTCTTCCATGCTTGCGAATATGTAATCACTTGCGTTATTTTCCGCTCATGCCTACTCCATCATACTCCAGAGAGATTGAAACAACATCTTTACTTGATTCACTGGAAGCAAATATGAAACTGCTGTCCACTATAGATACTGAACCGAATTCAAGCTGTGGGTCTTCGTCCCAAAACCAGATTCTATCCGTTGCTGCTGCATGTTGTTTGTACTCTTCTTTCTTTCTGGTAACATACCTTTGAAGCCGTTGTTCCAACTCTCTTACAGAACCGTTTCCCGACAAAGAAAATTTCTCAGCCATCTAACGCAGGGCTGCCTTGGTTTTCACTTTACCGTTGACAAATATTGCATTGACATCTAGCTCAACAATAATTTCCTGCACACGGCCATAACTCAAAAACTACGCATTCGATTTCATTTTTGTTTTCGATGATCATATTACATTCAGTTGGTCTATCATTTGAAAAATAAAGATTTTGCGCTGGATGTGCGCTTTAAGAGGAATCTGAAAATCATTGAGTAGAGACGAAAACCGTTGATTTTGAGACCGAAAACTGTGAAATCTTCCACAAAAGGCCAGAAACCGCGAACCGCCAGCCATCGTCGAAAACCGCAAAACCGTTGTTTTTGAGGGCGAAAACCGTGAAACCGTCCCAAAAAAGGTTGAAAATTGCGAACCGTCAACCTGACATTTTTTATAACGAATATTCGTGTACTGAGGAAATTTAGTTAGTGTTGTAGTTAATGAGTCCGAATGAATTAGATTTCGAAAGGAATATTGTTGAGAAATCGTTTAGGAAGTAGTAATAAGGCCGGACAGTTGTAGCCTCTCTTCTGCGTAACTCCAGCACAAATTGGAATGAGGTTTTGGAATGGGAATATTTGCAAACAAAGAAAAACGTCCTAAATACGAATCGAACGTGTGAGTTGCCATGACCATGAATTGGAGTGATGCGCATGATCAGAATTAGTCCATTGTCTTCTCGCAGTCGTAAAATCGCAATTAGAGAAGTTGTCAACAACATGCAGTTTTAAAATCGTGAAATTCAAGCTTGGGATTCATCGGCCTATTACTCGAGAAGTCGAAGGAAGTTTACCAAAACAAAATTTATTTCAAACGCGCTCGATACCGCTGCGTGGCATCTTTGCTAAACTTTCTGTGTCGTTTCCACATTCCATCTTTAAATCACTGAAACCTAGAGAAAAATAATAATTATAATTATCAAATTTATTTCTAACGCGCTCGATGTCGATGATAGGTCCTCCTTTCCGCATAATTCCAGCTCACTTAGTTCCCTGGTCCTTTCCTGGCAAGCATCGTGCATTACTGCACAATAAAGCCACAGTCAACTTGAGAGCTGTCATGGCTACTACGCATCATTTGACATTTGAAAGATAGCAGAACAGAAATCGGATGGACATTTGAAAGGACAGAGACGAATGCGTCCTTTGTCTTGTAACAGTGGGTAAACAGCATTTGACACAATGGGAAAGCTAGGCCAACAAAAACAGAGAACTTTCTCGGTTCTTACTCGAAAATTCCAAGGAATTTTACGTAAATCAAACAACATAAAGCAAGCAGACATTCAAGGCCTTGGTTGTGCGAAAGAACTTTTCGAAAAAACCAGAATTCGCTGCAAGCAAGACCCGAAGCAGTATAGCGGATGGGCCTTTGAGAAGCAAAGATGGAAATTCGTTTTAGATCAAAGATGGCGAGCACGTGAGGAGTAAGTTTACAAAATAAAATAGGTTTGACACAGCGCAAGCAGTGGGGGCAGACGCCCAGGGGTGAATGGAGGGAAAAAAGAAAGTGTGCCGACCGGAAAACGGTGCAGTTCTAAACAAAGGAAATCAAGATACCCACAAACATACATTTGCGCGTTATAATGTAGACTAATGGATGTGTCGTTTTTCGGTCTCCTGTACAAGGGGTGGATTGTAACCAAGTTATAATTATCATGGGTATTTTAAATGCGCTCGATGCCACTTTGCGGCATCTTCGCTTAAGTTCCTGTGTTGTTTCCATTTACTTAAATCCCTGAAACCTCGATAAAAAGAATTATTATAATTTTTGCATTTATTTCAAACACGCTCAATGCAGCTGCGTGGCATTTTTGCTTAAGTTCCTGAGTCGTTTCCATCTTTAAATCACTGAAACCCCGAGAAAAATAATCATTATAATTATTACATTTATTTTTAACGCGCTCTATGCCACTGCGTGGCATCTTCGCTCAAGGGTCTGTGTCGTTTTCATCCTTATATCACTGAAAACTCGAGCAATAAAATCATTATCATAATTATTGTTATTTTCCTGCTGCACGGCGCTTCCGTTATTACCCAATCTTGCCTCAAAGGGGTGGATTTTGATATAGGTCGTTGATTTTGCATTATTCCAGCTCACTCGTTTCCCAGGTCCTTCTCTGGCAAATAACGTCCACAGAAAATCGTCCCTTGTCTTCGCACAGTGGGATGATAGCATACGAAAGCTGATTTACGAATATTCGAAGGAAATTTACGTAAATAAAACGACATAAAGCAAACAGACCTTCCAGGGTCTGTTTGTGCGAAAGAATTTTTCGAAAAAAACGCAATTTGCTGCAAGCAAGCTCGGAAGCAGTATAGAGGAAGGGCCTTTGAGAAGCGAAGATGGAAATTCCTTTTAGATCGCAAATGGCGAGCCCGTGAAAAGTTAGTTTACAAAAAAATAGGCAACGGGGGCAGACACCCAGGGGTGAATGGAGGGGAAAAAGAAAGAGCGCCAACCGTAAAACGGTACAGCTCTAACCAAAGGAAATCAGGGTACATACAAACATACATTTGCGTGTTATGATATAGATTAACGAAAATTGCTATTGAAATCTGTAAGATGTGATTGATTGACTGGAGATAGCCAGTTGTTACAAAAAGGGATTACCATTATGGCATTTAGTTCTGTTCAAGTTTTGGATAGTTCAGGCAGATTCTCTCCTGAAGGTGTATTATAAGAAAATAATGTACAATATCTTTTTCTGACATTGTCTAGAATGATAATTCTCGTATTGAGATCAGAAGAGACCACAGAAAATATTACCTATCCCTTGGCGGTGTCTTCAAGCATCTCATTTGGTGTTATATTATAAGATGTGTCTGCATTATCTATGACAGTAAAATTTTCTGCTCTACCTCAAACTTGATCTCTCTTCGTTTTCTTCAGCGCCTTTCTCCTTTTCTTTTCTTCTTTCCTTTGTTTTTTTCTCTCTCTTTTCTCTGAATCGTCATTTTCATTCTTTTCGAATTTTGGAGGGGTACTAGGTGCACAGCCAATTTCTGCCTTATGAATATATTTTCCATGTTCGTCCTTTTCGTCTCCTTTTGGTTGCCTATATTCTTCAACATGGTCCACTCGAATTGTGCGACCACCAAGCTGCAAAAAGAATACGCACAGTTATTGAAAATTACCATTCTAAAATTAGCTCAAAAATAACAGCTAGCCTTATCTTTGTAACCATACATACATAAGCAGGTAACAGAAAAATGTACGAAAAATCAAAAAGTAATACAGCAACTACATGGGGGTATTGCAAAGAAAAATATCCGATAAAAAAATGTAAAATTTTAAGAACATAATATCAGAAAGTTTTTAAACTCTGCGAATAAAGCACCTTAATTCCATTAAGGTTATCTACAGCCAGTATAGTACTCTTCTGGTTCTCAAATGCTATAAAACCATATCCTTTAGATTTTCCAGTCTTCTTGTCTCTAACAAGGTTAATGTTAATAATCTCACCATATCTAAGAATGAAGAATTAATTAATATAATCTTGCAACAATAGGCAGCTATTGAAGAGTGAGAAAGCTTGAAAAAATCCTCGGAATACTTTGTTTACGTGACAAAATACTGTTGTTATATTTGTTTATGTGACTCTGTTAATCTTCATTTTTTGTTTTATAAGATTGGTTTTGATGCAAGAGACTTATGAGCCGGTTACACACTTTTTCTCAAATATAATATATTAGGTACTTAGACAACAACAGATGAACAAAACAATGGAGTTATATAACTATATATATATATAGTATCATGAAAACTGCGCATGCGCATCAAAAGTGGCAATTATAAACATACGCTTATCTTTTTCTGCTATTTCCAGCCCTGACTTTGCCGATCCGAAGATCCAAAAACCACAATATAACATTCAAGATCCGCAATATTAAGATCCAAGATCATTAATAACCCTTTCAACTCTATCAATTTACTTAAAGATAAGAGTTAGCAAAAACTATTGCTCAATACCTATGAGACAGGACGATAGCCCACGAAACATGTACCAAAAAGAGGTTGCAGTTTCCAACATTATTCGACACGTGGGTGAATTGACAGGTTGGTGAGTTTTTCCAATAATAATTAGTTACTGTGCAAAAACTAAACACTGCCCCAGCCAATTCTTTGACGTCTTTCAATTTTAGGTTCAGAGGGATCCGAGCTGAGCGTAACGTTACCTGTTTGGCCAATGATTTATCAAGTAAAGCTTAGTTGAACCGCATTTAACAAACTCTGGCCCTGTTTAAGGTTGAAGCAGTGATAAAATCTTAAATATAATTTAAATGAGAATCATGCCACTACGATCGCGCTTATTCACCAACTTGATAGCCAACAGTAGGAGAATTGATGAACTATGAAACAGCAATAACGGTTAAAATGTCTGTAAATGGTGCTGTGTGGAATGGCCAGACAACGACAGCACATTTTGACTTATTCATGATGATAATCAAGTTAAAACTGGTAAGTACCACTTGTTTAGAATTTCTTGCCAATTCTTGCCATTACAATCCAAGTATTGATTGATTGATTGATTGATTGGCACATACGCTTGCTATCTTCGCGAGGTATGGGCTTCTGTGCTAAGCACAGGGGGACCACTGAAATAGCCCAGGGCTAATCTAAGCAGTGCGACCCCAGTCCTTCCTCTCG
>WUAR02025571.1:0-10272 GCA_015164055.2 Chrysaora achlyos
AAATAAACTACGAGAAAACTGTTTGGAATTAAGTATACATATTGCGTGTATTTTCGAGCAATGCAAAGCAATAAACGTGCGGCAAAAACGCATCTTTTGGATTCCGTGCGAGGCAAAACAAAACCATGTGCAGCAAAAAGCATCTTGTAAATGTGGTGTACTTGTCCGGTGCATTCCCGTGCAAAGCATAGCAAAACCATGTGCAGCTAAATTTCAATTTTTTGAATGAAGTGTATTTCTCCGCGCATCCCCATGCCAAGCAAAATAACACCACTTGCATCTAAATTCCAACCTTTTGAATGAAGTGCTTTTCTCCGTGCATCCCCATACCAAGCAGAATATCACCACTTGCAGCTAAATTCCAATCTTTTAAATGAAGTGCTTTTTCTCCGTGCATCCCCATACCAAGCAGAATATCACCACTTGCAGCTAAATTCCAATCTTTTAAATGGAGTGCTTTTCTCCGTGTATTCCCGCGCCGAGCAAAAAAAACCACGTGCATCAAAAGTGGGTCTATTTGGTGAAGAACATATGTCGCGAGCATTGCTTGCAAAGCAAAACAAAACAAAGTGCAGCAAAACGCATCTTTTGGTTGAAGTTTACATATTGCGAGCAAAAGCTTTTGGATGTCAGTTACGGGACTTTTTACAAATGTAATTATGTCAATATGTATTTTGAACATTAGTATAAAAAACTCCAAAAATAGAATTTCCACGTACTTCGAGTTCATTCTTAATCGCGCCTTTTGCCAATGCGCAAGTGCGCCGCAAGTTCATCAAATGTATTTATACAAACTATTCCATGAAAAAACTACAAGAAATCTAAAAATATTTTGAATGACGTAGACATTATGCGTGTATTTCCGTGCAAAACAAAGCATTAAAACGTGCAGCAAAAACGCATCTTTTGGATTCTCGTGCAAAGCAAAACAAAAAAACCAGCAAAAAAAATCCAACTTCTTGAATGAAGTTTATTGGTCCGTTTATTCTCGTGCCAAGCAGAATAACACCACTTGCAGCTAAATTCCAATCTTTTGAATGAAGTTCACTTCTCCGTGCGTTCCCGTGGAATGCAAAATAACACCACCAGCAACAAAATTCAAATCTCTTCAATAAAGTTTATTTGTCCGTGTATTCCCGTGCCAGGCAAAAATCACGTGCATCAAAAACGCGCCTTTTGGATGAAGAATATATGTCGCGAGCATTTGCTTGCAAAGCAAAACAAAACAACGTGCAGCAAAACGCATCTTTTGGTTCGAGTTTACATATTGCGAGGAACAGCTTTTGGATGTCAGTTACGGGACTTCTTACAAATGTAATTTTATTAAAATATATTTTTAACATTAGTATAAAATCACCAAAAATAGAAATTCCACGTACCTCGAGTTCATTCTTTATCGCGCCTTTTGCCAATGCGCAAGTACGCCGCAAGTTCATCAAATAAATGAAAACAATTATATCACTAACCTGATTGGCCTTTGAATGAATATATGAAGAGTTTATATTGCAGGAAGATGTAGAGGGCCTCTTACAAAATATCTATAGAATAAGAAATATAGAAACATTATAAAGAATTCTGTTTATTTCAATATTTTCTAAAAAATCAAATTGCTACAATATCTCCTTGACCAGAATAGGTTATTTGATTTTGAAGAATTGTTTGACCATCGCAAAGAATGTCTGAAAACTAATTTCTTGCTCTTTGCACGGATATTTTATTTTCAATTCAAAATTAAACCATTCTAAGGACTGTTTTGATTCACAAGCAAACAGCAATACGAAAAAATGTTATGGGAAATAACCAACAACATTACTTTTGATGAGAAAGAAGCCAGAAACCTATTAAACCTATTGCAGCTCAAGTATCGGCTTATTGCCTTTTTCTTTAGTTATAGCTACTAATCAAACAACAACTTATAATGGGGCTTTTTTCATGAAGTCTCGTTATCATCATTCCAGTCTGTCAAATGGGCAGGCCCTGGTTCTTTTATGGAATCGTCGCAATCATATAAACAAGTTTGTATCCGATATTAATCAATGCAATCACTGGGAGTTGTCAAATGCATACAAAGGTCCATTTTCCATGCAAAAAAATTTCGAGAAGCATATTAATTTCTTTTACCAGATGTCCTGATTTGCCCCCATTTTTGTTCAACCGAGTGCCACAATGTAGAGCATTTTTCGTCTTCCTGCAAAAATGCAATATTTTAATTATATTGATATTTTTCGAGGTGGGCAAATAACATGCAATATCGTATCAATGAAAAATAATTAGTAAATTACTTACATGACTTCCAACTATAATGTAATCCAAAGTGTCTTTACATTCCACAAAAAGATACTCCTTGGCCACCTTAAACGAAGATAAATTTAATGAGCAAATGATATTTTCAAAAGAATTATGATACGTAAAGTTAGTGTTAACTCATAAAATGTTTTCTTGGTTGCAATGCTATAAGGAATCTAAAATCAATTTTTGCAAAAAATATTTTCATAAAATTTATACCTCATTTTAATGCTCTCTTTGAAGCCCAGCAGGTCTGTGCCTCTGACCGGTGTAGAATTGCTCTTTTATCTATATCAAAAAAGTAGACTGTTAGATATGAAAGGTTACTACACTATGTTCATAGCGATTCTTGACTATGGATAACAGTGATCAGCTCTGATTCTTATTCCACTTCTTCTTCTTCTTCACCAATGGTTTCATTTTAGCAGGGACGATCGTGCATTTAACTTTCTTGACTTATTCTTCACTTTACGGCATACTTCAGAGAGTACTTCCTTTTGAAATTCAAATTGATACATTTTTTCCATTTTTGTCGATCTTTTGCTATATGCTCTGCTGTCGACCGTGGAATATTGGTGTCTATTCTAATTTCATCTGTCCATCTTTTTGGAGGTCTACCATTTGGTCTTTCCTTGGGGCAATCAGATTTATGAGCCACCTATACAAAGCCTGTGTCAAGTAGATAGTCTATATGGTCAAACCATTGACGTCGTTCTTAGGGATCATATCTGTATTATACACACCAAGCATCTGTCGAATGTTATCATTTCCTATTCTGCCACGTTGAGTTATTTCAAGGATAGTTAGGAGGAAACTCATCTCAAACACATGAAGTTTTCTTTTGTCTTCTGCAACTGGTTTTCATGTTTCACTTGTGTAATTAGCAAATGGGACTATGAGGGTATAGTATTAACAAAGCTTAAGTTTCCAAGAGATATCTTTGCGACTGCACACCTCATCCTTCACCATCTCAACACTATCCTTTTCTGCGTTAAACATCGGAAGAGGAAAAAGGCACCACACATCCAAAAAAGGTAAACTCGTCCACTTTTCCCCTTTTATTGAGAATTACTTCTAGAGCAAATCAGAGGTTGAGAACAGACTTTTTTCACGTTGTATTTGTTGGACTGAGGGGCAAAAGGTTCTCTTCTGTTGCAATCGCCATTAAATTTCCTAATTAAAATATACAATTTCTATAAATTATTCAAAGGTAACATTATTGAAACAATTTTGTTAGAAAATACCCCTAAGCTGTTTACATAAATTACTATACGTTTTAGCAATTACTACTTACAATAGCTGAAAGTACCCTTATCTTTCTTTCGTATAGCCTACATGGTTATCATAGTGACAAGGATTAGTCTACAAGTCTCTATGCCTATCTCTATTTATCTTAGAAAATTTATAAGGTCTTTATCTATACGTTACAAATATATTTTCTGGAATTAGAGAAAGGTTCTTCATATACCAAAAACTATTTAGAATATAAGCATGGTCGATCATGTACTCATTTCTATCGATCGGGAATCACTTCTATCAAATATTGTTCTCTGCCAGGTTCTTTCTTTTCCACTGAAAAAAATAGCAAGATCTTTCATCCTTCTCTGTTCTGTTCTATCAACTGGTTGAAGATAAATACGAGAAATCTATCTTTATGCAAATAAAATTTTCTGATGGCGATAGAAATGAACAGTTCCACTTCTTATTATGAATCTTCTTCTTCACCCGTTGTTTTCATTGCAGCATGGTTGATCATGTTCTCGTTTCGATTGATTGGAAATTACTTGTATCAAACATCGTATCCATTTCCATAAAAAATATTTTTAAAAATCATTCTTCCATTTTTGTTCTTTTGCACCAGCTGTAACCTTTTGATGCTTGAAAATCTCCGAATCTATGGTTAGAAGATTAGACAAAAAAGGGTTTCTAGCAACCTAGGGATGTTCTAATAATTTACTATTGAAACGTTATATGACTATGCCTATTCAATAAAAATGGATTACAACATACCCTGCAAAGCTAGGTTATATATTTTAGTTAACAAAAAAACGTTGTTGCTATCTATGGGATTTTTTAAATGAAGAAAATTTAAATCACTGTTCTTTGGGCTTTGGATATTAATGATGAGAAATTAGAATTAAATATTTCTATGCCTAAGCCTATGAATATTTCGAAGGTGAATACGAGAATTCTGTTTCTATGCAAACAAAAGTTTTTGACTGGGGAAAAAAATCAACAGTTCCATTTCTAATTCTGAATCTTCTTCTTCACCAATGGTTTCATTGCAGCATGGTTGATCATGTACTCATTCCGGTCTATTGGCAATTACTTCTTTCAAACATTGTATCCATTTCCATAAAAAAAAATTAAACAAGATCGTTCTTTTTTTTGTTCTTGTGAACCAACTGTAACCTTTTGATGCTTGAAAATGTCCAAAGCAATGGTTAGAAGATTAGATAAAAAAGGTTTTCTTTCAACCTGAGGGTGTTATAACGATTTACTATTGAAACGTTGTATGCCTATGCCTATTTAATTAAATTGAATTACAACATACCTTGCAAAGCTAGGTTATATATATACTGTTGTTGTTATTGCTGGGACTATTTAAATAAAAAAAATTAAATAACTATTCCTCTGGCTATGGATATTAATCATTAGAAATTAGAATTAACTATTTCTATGGCTATGTCTATGAATATTTCGAAGGTGAATACGAGAACTCTGTTTCTATGCAAAAAACGCTTCTGACCGTGGAAGAAAATCAACAGTTCCATTTCTAATTCCGAATCTTTTTCTTCACCCGTGGTTTTCATTGCAGCATGGTCGATCATTTTCTCATTCCAACCTATGGGCAATAACTTCTATCAAACATTGCATCCTTTTCGAGCTCAAAATTAATTTTTCCAAGATCTATCAATTTTTCCACTTCTGTTCTGCCAACTTTCCATTATATTCTCTAAAGAAGGCAGCTCTTCAATATTCCCAGCTCATATAGCAATTGTAGAAATTGTGTTTGATGTCCATGAATTTCATCTTGTATCGCTTCTGTTTGTTTCATTGAAGTTCATGTATTCCATGCCATCGCAGTTATGTTACTTGTCCATAAGATTTCTTGAAATCCTGGAAGATAAAAAATGAATGAAAAAGCCCTATTTCTATGCCTTTTCGCATTCATACCAAATAATAATTAAATATATGATATGCCCATGCTTATTTGTAATTGTTATTCCAATGCCTAAATTTATTTATAATACAAAATTAAGGAGGTCTATATGCATTAGATATTTATATCTTTCTATAATAGGAATGCATTAAATTATTTGCTTATGCCAATGCCTATTTAGAAAAGTAAAATAGAAAATACTTATCCATTGCATGTTCACTAAAAATTGTTATTGTAATGCCTATCTCTATTTATCATACAAAAATTACGGAGGTTTTACATATATATTTCGATCTATCATAGTACAAGAAATTATTTTCTTATGTCAATGCCTATTTAGAATAGGAAATCCTAAGATACTTATCTATTGCATGTTTTCTGAAAATCAAAAGTTCGACATATTGCGTGTATATTACAATTATATTACTTGTCTATAAGATAAGATATCAGAAATAACGTTTCCTATGTCTATGATTATGAAAATTTAGAATGGTGGATACGAGAACACTGCGTCTCTGCTTATTCCATTTTCTGACCATGGATGAAATGGAACAGTACCATTTCTCATCTTCATCTTCACCATTTGTTTCATTTCAGCATGAACGATCATGTACTCTGTTCTGTTAGTTGGAAACTTCTTCTAAAGCAAAACAGCGGTTTGGAACAGACCTTTGTTTCGTGTTGTATTTGCTGAACCAAGGGGCTGGAGGTTCTCTTTGGTTGTAAGTTCCACTATATTACCTATTTAACATGTTACCATTTCATATAAAAACTACTACTAGGTAACATTATCATTAGGATTTTTATTGATATTTTTTGATATTGAATAATGGTGAGTCCTCTGCAATGGAGAACATTCTTGTTGGTATGGAAAATGCCCCTCAGTTGTTGACTTTTTTACTGTATGTTACAGTAATTACGCAACAGTCTCTCCTCATCATCGGGGCGATACTTATCTTACACTACATTCCTACTTACAATAACTTGAAGAACCCTTTCTTTGTATTTTCTTACAGACTAGATGATTATTATAGCAACAAGGACTTATTTACGTGTTTCTATGCATATATCTAGAATGAGAAAATTTTATTTCTATGTCTACAATACGAAATAACAAGGTCTTTATCTATACATTTCATATTTATATTCATATCTTGTAATAAGAGCAATCGTTTTCTTATTCCAGTGCCTTTTTAGAATAGTGAATACGAGAACATTGATCATGGATGAAAATAAACAGTTCCATTTCTTATTCCTAGTCTCCTCTTTGCCCATTGTTCCATTGCAGCAAGGTCGATCATTTACTCATTTCAATCTATTAAGACTTACTTACTTCTGTCAAAAATTGTATCCTATTGTATCAAAAAATTAATTTTCACAAGATCTTTCATCCTTTCCCTTTCTTTTCTATTCCATAAAAAGTGTATCCTTTTGGAGCACATAATTAATTTCTGCAAGATCTTTCATCCTTTCCCTTTCTTTTCTATTCCATAAAAAGTGTATCCTTTTGGAGCACATAATTAATTTCTTCAAGATCTATGATGCTTCCAATTTCTGCTTTACCAACTATCTTTAATACTCAAACATAAGCAGCTGTTCAATATTCCCTGCTCAAATCGCACATGAGATGATGCCTCTGAAATTCATTTTTAATTGCTTCTCTTTGATCCATTGTATGTCATCTCTTTTGTATTTTTTTGATCAATCTAACTTTTCTGACTCTCTCGTTTGGTCTGTGATTCAGGCTACAATCTAACTATTTCTTAAAGATTTGTCAAACTATTGAATTTTACGTTTTGCATCATTTTGTTTTGTTCGTCTCAGTCATCTTTAGACAGTCTGTTCAGTATCTTCAAGCTCCTATGGATAAGATTTCTTTTGATTTCTCAAAGATCTGGTGTTACTTAAATTTTTTAACCCAACCCAAATGCATTATAATAGGCTTGGTTTGGCCTATTACCTTGAGTAGTAGACAGCGAAGAAATGTGCGTGTGACTCGTGTTGAGATTAGAAACTGACTGATTATAATAACGACTAAATTAACATTATATACAAAACGGAAGAAAAGCTACATGAATTAACATAAATTACTTAGGAATTAAAGGTAGTCCCAGTCCTATTACAGCATTGCATAGGGCATTCTTATCTGATGTATTGATTTATAAAAAAGCAACAACTCAAAAATTTAGAACATTTAAAATATTTTCTTAAAAATCTTTATCATTTATATTTATAGGTTATTGTTTATTGTTTTGTTGTTTACTGTTTATTTTTTAATTGTTTATTGTTTTTTCTTTATTCCTCCTATGCACCTTTGGCTTTTACGAAATTTTATCGTTCTTAAATTGTTTTGAGCTAGTGCTTTTTGTATAAAGAATACATCTGAAAGTAATTTCTCTGCAAGTTGAGAAGAAAGCTCAAGAAAACTGACCTTAGGGATAAAATAGTTATCCAACAGAAATGGCTAATGAAATCATTAGAAACCTCATCACTTGAAGTTTGAAAAAGTCTGATAAAATGTTCCAAAGATAAGTTCAAACGATAATCTCTACGAAATCAGATGAAACGTTTTGATGCTTCAAAATCTCTGAAGCTGTGGCCAAAAAATTTGATAGACGGAATGTTTCTATAAACCGTGCGCTCTAAAGATATACCGATAAAACGTTATTTCTTATGCCTATTAACTGAAAATCCATTAGAACTTATACATTCCTATGTTTGGGTACTTTTAACAGTGAACCAGAGTTTGTTTTTGTTACCACTGTATTTTTTGCATGAAGCCCTGTTCCTGTGGCCAAAATATTAGAAATAAGGAATTTCGAATCACTATTTCCATTCCTATGCCTGTGCCTATTTAGAATAATAGCTATTTACAAGAACAATGTTTCTATCCTTATGTCATTTTCCTTTTAGGGGTGAAAATGACATTCTGTTCCTGATTTGAATTCTTCTTCTTCATCTTATTCACTTTGAAGATTCAGCCATTATTTTTTGGCAATTAAGAATGACTCCAATATTCTTTTCTGTTTAGCATGATCACTAATATTGTCACTCTCTCCCTCTCTTTCTTCATCTTCCTGTTCTACCTACAACCCTTATTATCTTCTCTTTTGTAACAGTTCTTGTGTACTTTCTGATCATATACTGTAGCTTTTCTGATAAACTTGATTAGGTGCATTTCAATTCCGCATTGTAGCTGTTTCTCTTTGTTTCTTTTACGAATTTCTCTTCTTTGTCAATTTCCGTATTAGTCTAACGATTTCTTTTCAAATTCAATGCACTAAAAATACTTTATTGATATTTGTGCTTCTGTTTATTTTATCTGCTCCCTTCATGATTGACCAAATTTAGAACTCCAAAACTATTAAACACAATTTGATTGGAATTCTAGGGTAACATCTTGCCTGTCACCCCTACATTTATTTGAAACGACATTTGAAGTTAACTGAACCAATGCGCCATACATGAGATAGAAAAGCAGTTTACCAAGCCAAGAAATATTATTAACAAGGATTTTCATAACACTTGTCGATGATTGTGTGTGTGTGTTGTCTGCAACGAATAAGAAACGTTGTTCCAATGGCTATGGTTGTATATGAAAATTATGCCTGTTTTTCATTAAGGAAAGCGCAAATGTTGTTCCTATGCCTAAATTTATTTATAACAAAGAATTAGAATCTTTGTTTTGCTTACTCTAGTTGTGAAAGGAATTAGAAATTATATGCCTGCTAGAAATGAAAAATGGGGTTGGGAATTCGCAGTTCAACTTCTTAGATATATTTTCTTTTTTGAACTGCATTCTTTCTCATCCATTCCAATGATTGCAACCAATCTTTAATGTTGTAAAGGTTTATTTGGTTTGTCGCTCTTTCGTCTCCAGTCTCGCCTACTTTTATCAGTTTTGAATACTTTCTTTATATGGAATGTTGCCAAAAACTAAACTTGATGCGCCATTTTTCTTGTTTGCAGCTCCTTGGCATTGTATTAGCATCGAGACTTGTTTGCCACCACTTCTTTGAGTTTTACTGTTTTTTGAATGCCATCCATTAACCAAATCACCAAAGTTCTATTTATTTCTTTTTCAACTTCATTCTGTATGTAAATTTGTCGCAGCAAAATTCTTGATGTTGCAAATGTTTGGTAATCTTCATTCCTGTTTTGATAAAAATACAGAGACTACATTTTCCATGCTATACACAATTTAAATCAGAGTAGTTAGAAATAATGTCTTTATGAAAGCATCTTACCCATGTCTACTTAGATTAAGGTATTATCAAGTATTCTTCCTGTACCTAAACAATTACACTTGCTTAAAACTTAAACTAGAGAGTTGATCTAGAGAATACCTATTAGATATAACATTGAAAAAAGAGTTTTCTGCCCAATGAAAAATTTGAAGTTACATTCCTTTGAATCTATATTATATAGAATTACTGCATCTGCAACAGGCTTGATCCTGATAGCTAACGATGTGCTTCCACAATATTGCATTTTCTTTCATGAGATTTTCGTCCACTTTTCTCCAATGCGTTAAAACTTGATGATCTCCGTGAACGCAAAAAACTAGAGCTTCTTATTGTGGTAAAATATTTAGCGCAGCAAAAACGCGTATTTTTGGATAAAGTGTACATGTTGCCAGGATTTCCATGCAAAGCGCAACAAAACATTGTGCAGCAAAAACGCATCTTGGATAGAATATACATGTCTGTGCATTCCTGTTATAAGCAAACCAAAGCCACCAGCAACAAAAAAAGGAGTGCTCTTGTCCGTGCATTCCTGTTATAAGCCATCCAAAGTCACCAGCAACAAAAAAAGGAGTGCTC
>WUAR02025682.1:0-10267 GCA_015164055.2 Chrysaora achlyos
TCTGCTGCAGGTGTATTAATCATATCAGCAACCATAGCAGGTCCGTGATAACGAGGTCTTGTTACCTGGGTAACCCAATTCTTTGTGTGATGGGCTCCTTTAAAGCCAGCGAAGGCCCATGAGCCCTTGTGGCCAGGGTCTACAGGTTCGACGGCCCCAAGTTTCTTCAAAGCAGCTTCGGCCTTCTCTACTCCTTTTCCTGAAAAAGTAAACCGTATCTTCGTAAAAAACGTTAAGGTAATAACGTAAGGTGATACAGCACGAGTCGAGAGAAAAACCAAGAAGAGCGATCCGTATCGATTCTGCTGTTATGAAACGCTCCACGCCAAATATCTTGAGGTTAGCCAAAACCATAAATAGTCTCTAATAGGCCTATTTTGATTGATTTATTGACGCATAGTTATCCCTTCAATTCTATCTCTTGTGATCTGACGCTTTTTATATCAAGATTTGTAGGTGTTAACGAAAATCATCTGTTAACCCGATTTCATATTCCCTATACTGGGACGAGATGATTATCTTATGAATTTCCTTTCGACCATGTGTTTAGCGCCACAGGACATGTAAACATTGATTCTCAAGGCAATCCAAGTTACAGGTGCACTGTGTCATGTCCCATGAATAATAGTTCCTTGATATTTTAATTAAAATTTGACTCAAACAGGAAAGTTGAGAATGAATGAAGAAAATGCAAGACTATTCTAAAAGCTATGAAAACCATTTGTTATGCTCTATTTGCTAATGTCACTGACAAAATCTTTGGTTCTCTACTGATTCTCAGCCTAAACAATAATGCCTGATCTTACTTTTGTAATTTTGAAGACCCTTGCAGTTACTGTTTTTGTTCATTGGAGAAGATACTGATGAATTAATTGAATATAGAGCCCTTGGATATACAGGGACATCAAATGTAGATAAGAACCCTTGTACTGTAGCTCGATCAGAATAAGAAAAATTATTCATTTAATATGCAATATTTAACGGCTTATCATATGCTAACGAAACACATTATTTGCTGTAATTTCGAAAAGTTATACTCGTATTCGACTTTATTCTGTTTTTATCATGTACTTAGAAGTTACTAAAATGTATGTCCGAATTGAAATTTACAACAACTAACACAACAGCGCGATACATCATAGTTGATTCCGATGTAATATAAATTGACTTACCAGTGGTGTCCTGTACGGCAATAAGAGCAATGTGTTCCTCAGGGATCTCTTCCAGGAACTTGGCCATTGCCATTCCTTCTTGAGGGTCTGACGTATTGAAAGACCTGGTCGCAACGACATTGCCAATTTCGTCCAGAACAACAATATTGTGACCCTTTCTCTTTGGACAACATTCAATTCCATTCACAATGATAGATGCTTCTCCCTTAACGCCTGGATCGTCACCACCTTCGCTGTGGATTTCAAACTGAACTTTACCTAAAAGCGAAAATAATTCATCACTTGATATTTTTTTTATTTGTACCAAAGTCAGACTTCTCTATCCCTTTATAGTCCCCTTGGTGTAAGTAAACATCAAAATTCCTTATTCATGTAGTTTTAAATGACAAAATACAGTAAAAACCCGCATAAAAAACATCTTTTCAAAACACCTTTAGGCTAAAATTTGCTTAGAATTCTGTTAACGTTTATGAATTTAATTAAAAACAAAGAGGAAAGATATAAAACGGAGCTCAAAGGAAGTAATTTATAGGCCTTGTTAGTAGACTAAGTCCTTGTAGATGAATTAGTGTGCAGTTTAAGGTACCTCCTGCCTTCAACTGTTCATATGCAGCCTTTTCTCTTTGCCTCGCTTGGGCATCTGCCAAAGAGGTCAACAACGTTCCTTGATCGACTTCTTCTTCTTCTTCGTAGTTTTCCTCTTCTCCAGGTCTCTGTAAGATGGATTGACAGAATGACTTTTCAAAACAAGGCAAAACAAAATAGCCCAGTTGATAGCTGGAAGATCATGAGTAAAATTATGATAAATAACTAAAATAACACCTCCGCTCCATCATATCACAACATAGGCAAATTTTGTATTTGAACGAGCTGTGACTTTTTCTACATTTTGACATCAACCAATCAAGCTACATGGGTTTTATCACGTGGTCGCAAATGCTGCACCTTGATTGGCTATTCAAAAATGTCAACAAAAGAATCGGTGAATGAAATATAAAATTTGCCTCTGTTTCATATTCCACTCTTTGCTCATCACGATGCTCTTATGCTGCAAATAGAATAGATTAAATCAAGCTGATACTTACTCTTTTCATCATAACAGCCTTTCTGATATCTCTTATGCCTTCGTAAACCTACGAGAAGTATAATAACAGTTACTTTCTTACATAAAAACAGTTTTCTTTGGTGTCTTGTTATTGGTTTAGTTGTATGAGGTATCAGTTTCTTTGAATGCTATTATATGCATTTGTAGTAGTGGGACTTAAGAATGATAATGAACTGAACTGTATCATTCATTGAAAGGGCCCTGCCTACATAAGCTTCGCTTTTCATTGAGTCTTATACAATAAAAATTGTATTATTTAATTTATGTCATGAATAAAGATTGAATTGAATTTATCAGCTAGAAATTAATATATTATTAAGGGATTATGTAGGAGTTGTCTCTCTCTGAAAAAAGAAATTAGTCAGCTACACGTCCTAGGCATATATCATAGAGCCCTATTTTAAGTTTGGTTTTGCTTTACAATTTCTCTGCTAGAAATTTATTAGTCGTAGTTGAAGTGGGGTATATGAGTTCATACAGAGGAACGAGATTATAACCCATGTAATAAGTCTAGATGGGGAGAGCTGCAGAGTTCGTTGTATCAGGCTAGAGCGCAGTTCAAATTACTTACAAGTCTCGAGGCATCAATAAAGGCATTTTCATCGAATTCTGCAGACGGGTCTTGATTCAAAGCGTCCACAGACGTATCGACATAATCAGCAAACTGAGGCATAACTAAATTAATAAAAAATGCACATAACAAAATCTCAATCTATAAATAAATAAGCAACACTATAGTAGGAAGACGAGTTTCTCTGTAAATTTCCCTGTTCTAACGGCAACGATAAGACCAAACAGAATGTCAAAGTAGTTTTATTACAATTATTATTCTTTGTTATTATTCTTCAAGTGGTACCAAACTAGAACATTGCGTTTCATGCACTGGTTGAGTGACATCTATTAACCGTTCCTGCTACATTGGGGACCTATGATTATGTCTATTTGGATGCAATACCTTTTGTATGGCCAGTGCTATGAACATTGGAGATGGTTCCTTTATCAGACAGTAACTCCATCCCTAACAATTAGTCTTCGCATAAAGGTTTACTGCAAACGTTGGAAAAAGCAACGTTTGAATAAAAGCCACAGGAGATGCCACGAAAGCAGAAATATGTTTTAATCTAGACTCATAAACTACATAGAAAGCCTCGGAACTAGCAAGAATCAAATAACATCAGTTATGATGCTTTATCGCTCATGAAATCATCACACGCAAAGAAAAGTGTTTAGGAGCAAAAACTTAACAGAAGCTTCCAAAAAAAAACAAAGAAGGATAACACTGAATAACATCACTTACTGCTTTCTCTCATGACATGCACTGCTCGTTTCACAGTCTCTGTATAAGGACCCGGCTCATAATTCTCCATTTCCGCAGTGACAACATTGTCAACACGCGCTACACGACCTCTGACCGCCCCAGCCGTCCGGTCCAATGTCTCCGGATCACTATGCTGCAGTGCTTCAATGCACTTGTTCACATCTTCAAGGATATGGGCCTCTGCATGAAAAAGAGACGTGTTACATATATGGATCTAATTTGGAATTCTCTTATTCGTTACTATTTAATGTAAAGAGGTATCACGTTTTCTAAGGTATCTACTACAACTTAACTGTTTAGGTATTACGGCTTTAAAATGTTTGGGTATACCTGAGAAACTTCTAAATCTTATATCGTTTACACATATGATATCACTTGATAAAATCAAACAATTACAAATTAAAAGCAATTAAAAATGTATTTAATACATACTAAACGTAAAACTTATACATGGATGTGATTTGAAAGTACAAATTATATTACTTAACTAAAGAATCCACGAAGGTCTCACCTGAGACAGCCAGGAAATCATCAATTGTTGTAATATCATCAACTGCTTCAGTGAGGACTTTGACTTGATGGATCCAAGCATCTCTGAAAACATCCATATTCTCTTTGGCTACTTTGCTGCGGGGTCTCGCAGCAAGTGTGCGGGCAGCATTTATTACCTAGAAGACGAATATATTGATAATTTCGATTCTGGGTTTTTTTGGCTTCTGTGAGCTAAAATGTGTTATTTTCTTGGTAGATGTAGGCAATAAAGAGACAGATGTAGCTAATAGTACACAAAAGACGATATTTAGGCACTACAAGCCCTATTTTGTTGGTGTCATCACAAGAATGTTCACTTTTATTTTCATGGCCTCAAATTCTTGCATCAGGCACCCTAATTCAGTCAACTGAAACAGAACACGAACATAGATGATCTATAACTATAATGGGCAGTTTTATAGTGTAATTTCTGGCTCAAGGCTGTTCAATTGACTGTACAGATCACCTCCTGTTCTGCATGCATATAGGATATAGCATGGTGCAGCCACTTACGGTACTCGTCACTACAAACCAGGTACTCATTTATACTCTTTGGTAGAGAGAGACAAAAATTGTGCTAAAAATTTCCTGAGGTTGCTAGCTCTTTAATCACAGATGGTATGACCGTGGCACGAGCTCACAACTCTGTGGATGTAAGTTCTAGCACGCTAACCAGCGCGCCAAAGAGACCAAACCCGCACATCTAGGTACATACTGTATTACCGAATGATTGTGCACACATTACGGTGCATTAGGGTTCACGATGCCCGAATTTCATAACAAAGAAAAACAATGATGAAATGCACACAAAACGGAACATACTGCCTTCAATGAAATTTGTTTGCTCCATTGGAGTAATTAGCATTTTTGTCTTGTAGCAAATACCGGCTGTTTGTTAATGTATCTAACGCGCAGCATGATAAATGCTGAGATCTGTGTTGTTCTTGAAGCTCTAATATTGGCTATTAGCACCATCATTAATTTCAATCGTGAATATCGTTGCATGAAGTCGAAAGAAGAACAGTTCAATGGAATCAAATTTACCTGCGGGCAAAGTGAGTGAAGCTGACTTGCGGCAATGCGGACCATCTTGATGCCTTCGTTGTTATCTGACATTGAGCAAGCCAAGTTGGCAACCTAAATCAACAAATAAATAGCAGAATCTATTAGGATATGATTCTTTTACCATAGCCACAAAATACGCTATTGACATTAACTGAAGAGGGATGGGGGCTCTGGACCCTTAACCCCATTTATTTTCCCAGTAAAGTATTAACCTTGAGACACGAAATACTGATTTCAATTCATTTTGGTTATGATAGCTTCTATTTCCAGCGATAAATTTACCTCTTCCAATTTGGCAGCATGCTCGGTAAACACAACTGCGCATTCCTCGACCTCCTTTTCATTTCCAGCTTCGGCTGCCTCGATTAGGAGCATGAGTGGAACATTGGTTTCCAGGAAGGAGTCTGATACGTGATCAATCACGGCCTTTCGCAGCTAAAAAAAATTGTCATTTCAACTATTTGTTTTGTTAAACTACAAGTTTTGGATAAGATCAATTTAACAGGAAACATTGGATAGCACGCATCAACTGACACAAGACACTGTTATAAAAAGTTTACGGGCTACGTAAGACAGGGCCTGAGACTTCTGACTCCTGAGACTTCTCAGGAATTTTGGTAAATTCAAAAAGGATTTATAGAAAATACTATCAGTTTTCTGAGAGTGATTCACTCGGTTGATGCTCATCAAAGCTAAATATCAACAAGGTAAAAAGAGATTCAAGATCGACAATTATTTTCTGAATTTTAAAAGCATGGAGCATGGTCGCACTGATAAAGTAACTTCATTTTTTTGTGAAATAATGTTCTCCAACCTGTCGTCCGAGCTCCTTGGTTTGCTTCTCAAACTCAGCCTTGGCACCCTCTGCATTATTTGACTTTCCCTTGGCCTATATTAAAAAAACATTGGTTCAGATCATTCACACGCTGACTCAAAGTTACATGGAAAATAGGGAAAGTAGTGTGTTTGCAACAACAGCTTGGTTCTAAAACGTCGACTCCTGGTCCAGCCTGAGAGGCAAATAATCGAAACAATGTTTGTTCCCTTGAAACTGTGCTGTTTCATGTTTCTAGTTTAATTGGAACTTTGAGATGTATGTACCGAAAAAGTTTTCCTAAACTTCTCAAAGTCAACTAGGATTTTAGAAATACTGTCAAAAACTTATGTGTAGATTTTCTATAAACAGATATATAACGTTCTTACATGCTTCATGTATTCATCCATCAAATGCTGCAATGCATCTTTCAAGTTGTTACATTCCTGAATCAGCCTGTCACGTGAATTATCACGTGTGCAGGATGAATCAGCCAATCGCGCAGCGCCAGCCAAAATCTCCTCCAATTGCTTTTCAAGCTCCAGACGAGTCTTCTTTTCTTGATAATCAGCAGGAGCCTTGTTAACCATTGTCTAAACACCAATATGAATATAAATACAAGTACAAATATAAATACAAACATAAAAACAAATAACTTCATTACTCTTTTAGCATCAATATCAATCCATGGAGACTATTTTGACCTATTTAAACATTAAAAAACTTTTGGTATGCAAAAACATTAGGAAACATTAGTTCCAGTTAGAAACAAAAGTTTCTAAAAACAAAAGAGAAACGAGTGTAACTGCTATAGAAGATCAATGAAAAGGTAAAAAAAATGATAGATTGTGGTACCAGTAATGCAGTTAGAGCCTTTGCAAGGGCACCAGCCTGCTCAAATGGTGATGGTTCACTGTCACCAACAGACTGTGCCACACCAGATATGGCATTCACAGCGTCGTTGATCTGTTTCAGCACAAAATCACGGTTATGCCTTGTTGATGCTACCTCAGGATGACGGACATAAGCCTGGAAGAAGAAGACATTTTAGCCTTTTGCAGAAATACACACACAAAATAACACACATTCATGTGCAACTTCCTTTTTCCTGTTCAAAACGACACACATTTACAGTTTAATCCATGTTTATGTTTTTGTTTATGTTCATTCTTCTATATATTTATCTATGTTTCTATATTCAGTCTTCAAAGAAGATTTTAATTCAGCACAAATTCATTTATTAACATCCAGATGCAAAAAAACATGGCAAAGTGCTATGCAATGCAATTCTGCTTTTCGACAATTCTACTTGTTGGCTGCAAAAGTTTCAAAATAAACCCAAAAAAGCAAGAAGAACTACCAAGTATTACTCAACACCAGCAAATGCAAAATAAAGTTTTAGGAGATGGTCAAAGTATCAAATGATTAGGAAAAATCATTTTAGCATTTTAGACAACAAAAATAAGCAAGCTTCTAATGAAGACATTCGGTGATGTATGAATTGATGCTTCTAAGCATCAGCAGGAAAATATGTTCTAAAACTGGCCTGTAAGCATCTCTTTTCAGAATTTAAAAACTGATTTTCAAAGCAGCAGTTTCTGCCAAAAACAACTTTGATACCTTAGATGTTGTAAGCAACATTCTGCTTGATTTCTTTAATGTTGCTCTTGCGGCAGCCATTTCATCTTTTCTTCTTGGATCTTTTAGGTCCTAAAATGGGGAATCAATGATTAAAGATAGCAAAAGTAGACAAACAAACAAAGGTGTTTATTTGAATACATATATCATAATGAGTAGGTTCACACATTTTGTGTGGCTCACCTCAGCTGGGATATCAACATAATTAAAGACATATATGCAATAACATAATACAACAAGATGCGTAACAATATTCAAAGCAGCTCAAATCGGAGATGAGGCATAAGCATCAAAGGCAAAAATATACACACCAATAGTTCTGGAACAAGAAAATAACTTTCAGTATTGCCTCTGAAGAAATGAACAGAACCACAAGCATAGACTAGAAAATGAGATCAAGCAAATCAATTTAGATAAAACTTACAGCTTGTCTTAGTCCTGAAAGTTTTGCAAGTTTCATCAAATCATCTCCATAGTTTTTGAAGCATTTTAGCAAATCATCAGGATTATCAGCATCTTCCAATTCCTTCAGCCTCTTTTCCACCTGAGAATAAAACACATAGAATCTAACTTGTTCACCTGGGATATAGTCAACAAAAAGGTAACAATGCATGAATAACAGTATAATTACAATATAAGTGGATGTGGGCCAAAGGCGAATAGCCTATAAAACCATGTATGATTATGACATGTAACTAGAAGTATACATGTTTCCATAATTTCAATTGTAATAGGGTTTTTTAGATTATTTCATTGACAATGATTCTAAGAAGACTTGCCAAATGTTTTAACATCTGATTTTCTTTATCTGGCATTAACCAAGTCCTAATTTGAGTCTTTATGTTTCTCAGGAAATATTTTTCTAGAAATATGGTTTTGAGGCTTAATTCATCTCTGTGGACTCTAGGAAGAAAATACTTACCAACTTTAGAGTAGCAATAAGCCTGTAGACATCAGCCATGTCAGCCACACACAGCAATCTTGTTATTGCTGCCAACAAAGCTCTAGCAGCCCTGATCATCACACTTCTCTTTGCTGATGAGCAAGGATCTGCAGAGAAATCTATTGATGCTGCTCTCATGGTATCACCTGCAATTGAAAACACACAATAATTACAACAAAACAGAAAAACACCTGTTATCAAAGAAATGGTCTTAGTATCTGAATGAAAAGTAATTTTAAAGGGATGAGGGAGTATAAGCAAAGAATGCCATCTCTCTTATTGTCTTAATCCTGTTATAATATGCACTGCCTGTATGGCATTGAGCACTGCTTTAACCAGTAAAGACATAAACAACTTTTTGTGATATCAAAGGGGTATAACACAAGCTCTTTGAGAAGTTCCCTAAGTTGTCTTCTGATCATTAAACAGAGTGAACTCTGAGAACAAGCAATCATAAAGTGTAGTAATTCTTATTGTCATGATTCCTCTGTAAAAGAGATATTCATAGGCATCTTTTCCCAGCAAGGAAAATAGATACCCTAACAAACCCGATTCTATACAAACATATTATTAGGTACCTGCTGATCGAGCTTCCTTGCATGCCTCCAGCATGGGTTCCTTGATCTCAGGAAAGTCATTAGCAATACTTTCACCAACAACAACAAGACGCTCAGTTGCCTCATCAATCTCCTTTGCAAGTTGACTAGCTTTCTTTGATTTGCCTGATTTTGACTTCCTTTGGTGGTTCACAAGTGTTGTCACCTGAAAAAGCAGATGATATTGTACACATTTTTTTTAACTTGTGTACAAACTGCAAACCAAACTAATAAGCAATGCAGAGCTGCCAGCCCTTCAAAGCAGACTGTTATGTTACTGATTTTCCAAAAAAGGTCAGGAAAGAACCAACATAAGTGCCAAAAATTCTGGGTTTCACAAATTAGTTTCTTGACAGCTCAGATTTAGTGACAACACTTGTGGTTGTCACAGTGATTCCTTGCGGATTATCAATGCCAGAAGTTTTATTCATACAATACTACTTAACTTACACTGATAATATTTATATTGCCATTTTGCAAAAAGCAATGGAAATCATAGATATTTATAAACATTAAACCAAGATACTACAGAGCTCAATTAACTTTTGACAATGTATATCTGTGGAATTTTTCCAGAATATTCCAATGTTTTTGCCACACAAGAAAAACCCATGAAAACTGCTATGCAGTAAAGTTTTAATCAATTTGAACAGTTTTGAAAATTATAGTCTGCTTTTGTTAATGTCTGTTATCAGAACCAGGTTGCAAAGTGGAAAATGCTTAATATTTTAAAACAATTAAACAGGCTGATTCCAGCTGATTATCTTTCTGAAATTTCAAATACTGAAATACTTTGCATGCTCTTAAATGTTCCTCAGAAACAAGGATTCCATATGAATTTCACACAAGAATTACCACAGATTCTTTCTATCATAGAACAATTGCAAATGATCTATGTTTCACAATTTGTTTGTATTATTCTGTTGTTTCCATTGGTTCCCTCCTTAGGTATCTGTTTGATGGCACAAAGATGCTGAATGTGACATAATGCAATATTTTAAAGTTAGATAGGACCAATATGGGCGTTGATCAGATGATTCTTGGGGTAAATAATTCAAGAACTCATTCTAGCTTAAAACCAGATT
>WUAR02025793.1:0-10265 GCA_015164055.2 Chrysaora achlyos
AAGCAATATAACTGATCAACTATTTTTGAAAATACATGGAATTTGATAACATCAAACGAATTCAAATTTATAGTTAAAATTTTTATAATTAGTCTCACGTTGTAATTAAATTCGCTTGTTCATTTCTACTGTTATAAGATTAAATAACTACCATAATAGGGTGCTAAGCTCGAAAACCCCTTCGCGTACTAGGCAACTAATTTTGTTATCATATATTCTGTATGAGCTACTATCATAATACTTTTATAAGTATTTTCTCCTGAAATTAGTTGAATATCAATGAATTTGATTTTTGATTTGAATTTGATCGAAGAATCAAAATATCAGGAATCCGAAAGATGAAGATAATCGTGACGTCACAGCCTCGTTCCGAGAAAGCAAAAAGTTGCTGCATGTTGCAATCAAAAATGGCGCAGGTAAGTTAGCGTTTTATGCTTACAAAGAGTTCTGATTTCTGTATTACCATGTTTGAAATAACAAAATACGTGTTCAGATCAGTAATGATATATGCTCATCAAAGCAGCAGAAATTTTTGCAGCCGAGAAGCGGAAAGGCCCGTGAATTTTTGGACATATTTTCAAATCATTTAGGCCAAGGCTAGGCTCTAAAAATGTTTAGGCCTAGCTTATTGCGGCTAAGTGCCCTGAACCTAGTCTAAATATTTTGTAACCTCATGCTGCTTCAGACGTGTGTATGCAAGTATGCCACTTCAGTGGTGTAGCCATTTCAAAGTTGGGTATGCACACAAAGATCAAATATTTTTCATCTCATTCGACATTCACCCATTTTTTCATGGCCCATGTGAAACAAGGTCTTGTTAAAAATTTCACGCCGGCTCATCTATAAGGCTTATACTGTGTATCACAGTGGAGTTTTTCAGCCCTTCTCAACACTGAATATATTTACATGTTAATGTGGTATATTTTGTTTAGCAGAGGAAATGCAGGACCGAATTACAATATGGCGAGGATGGCCCAGTGGTGAGCGAGTCGGACTGGCAATCTACAGTTGTGGGTTTGATTCCCCCCCAGGTCAAACTCGCCATGAAAGAGAGAGGAGAGTTGCCAGCTCTCTGTAATTCCAGGCAAAAGGCTAAAGGAATCACAAGGTGTGGTCACATTGAGAGGAAGGACTGGGGTCGCACTGCTTAGATTAGCCCTGGGCTATTCAGTGGTCCCCCTGTGCTCAGCACAGAAACCCATACCTTGTGAAGATAGCAAGCGTATGTGCCTATCTATCTATCTATCTATCTAGTATATCTGAAATTGAAATAATTCACCTTATTTTAGATAACACAGCTGTCATCGTCATTCAAAAGAATTTCTCAGTCAGCCCTGAACTCAACCTCTACAAGACTGTGCTTTCAAAGAATAACATTACAGCAATCAATTAGTGAAAATGGAATTTTAGCAAAAAGTGGACTTTCTCCGACATCTTCAAATCAGGTAAATTAACAACTAGTTTAATACAGATCAGGCTCTTTATTTGTCAAGTTGAATTAGAATTAAAATTGACCTTCTGTTCTTGCCAAAAATTCAATAATGGTAGTGGCATACATGTCCATCAAGGTGTTATTTCAATTAAATTTGAGCTTTGTTTTTAAGAATTTCTTAATGTAGTTCAACTCGCATAATGCAGATATTTCTTAAGTCGGACAAAAATGCTTCGTCCCAGTCCATTTGGGTATAAATGCTATCAATTTTCAATGTTTAACTCCAATTTTTTAAGTAACCAAAATTAACAAGCTGTTGTCAATCCTTTTCAATGGTAGACAAAGCTTTGCTGGTTTGCACAAAAATATTATCAAGGACTATTTTTAGATACTGTACACATTGTATTTGATTTGATCTGATTTATTCTACATTATGATATCGAAGCCTGACCCTACATTGGGGATGTTGGGGATCCGACACCCCCTTAAGAAAAAGGTTCAGTTGGCAGATCGGTAAAAAATGTTACATAACATAACAAAGTCAGTTGCCAAAATATTTTCTCTTAAGCCCTGTTTTGTATTAAATTTCATGGTTTATAGGCGTTAAAACTCTTCTAGTCTTAATCTAGAGTCAAGTCTAGTCACTTTGAGAACAAAACTTGAAATAACATTTCTCCCTGATTCTGAATTTTTTTCACATTTTCCCTTTTTCCTGTTTCTAATCTCCTGAAATATCTTTTTCCAGGTGAGATGGTACCAGAAGCCTCCTGAACGACCTGGTCTTTTCAAAAAATTTCTTGACAATTTAAAAGAAGGAATCACTAGAGACAAAGCACTACAAGTATGAAATGAAGCTTTTTTAGCCTGTTGCTGTTTTACTTGTGGAATTTCTTCTTTTTGGTATTTCTGTTGACAGATGTATATTCAGTTTGTGGTATCAATTGAGATTTCAGTATTTAAATGTGTTTAGATTGTAGCCCAAAGTGCTAAAAAGACAATGTTGTTACTCAGAGATTTATGCTTTACCCTATTACTGTGAATCCTCGAATTGGCCCCTCCCTTGAAAAAGCCCTCCCCTCCAATTAGCCCCCACCCTAGAGCGAGAAATTGTTAGTAAGCCCCCCTCGAATAAGCCCCCACCCCTGACAAGTTGATTTTGGCCTTTTGAGTCCATATTTGTACTTTATTGAGCTATAACAGAAAAATGGCCTTGGGTCTATGATGAATCACAAAATATATAATAAATGATGATGATTTTATGAATAATTTTATAAGCCCCCCTGGTTTAAGCCCTACCCTCGAATAAGCCCCTCTTCAAAATAATCAAAAATAAATAAGCCCCCAGGAGGCTAATTTGAGGATTTACGGTATTAGACAATCCAAATTATGAAACTCTATGTTAAAACATTTAAACTTTATTTAATCTGTATTATTGTCTCAATACTATCTTGTTTGTATCAAGTATTCTGTTTTAATTGGTTTTCCTTTTTTAGGATAATCTGAAGAAATTCCAAGAAGAAGCAAAAAAATATGAAGAATCGGAAGCATTGAAAAGTGCGAAGGAGAGAATGTCGTTGATTGGTAAAATCAAGGTGAGAATAATTTTGATCCATTGCAAAACATGTTTTACCTGAAAAAGAAGATTGTGTAACATCTTGCCTGTGACAGAAGAGCAGGCTGATTGAAGCACATGATTGCTTTGCTCTCCGTGCAAACTTTCTGCCTTGGCATGTCCTGATGTCTTTTTCGAATCCAAATTTAAGGGATATAGTGGAAAGTCATTCTATGGCATATCATAGAAATCAATAATGAAAGTGTTTCAAATGCAAATTTGTCTTTGATTCTGTCTCCATTATGGTAATGTTTGGTGGAGAGCATGAAGGAGTGTGAAAGCTTGTCACAAAATGTAATAATACTTAAATCTTTGTGACTTCGTAGTTTGGAGGTGTGTGACGGCTATAGCTCTCCTAAAATAGCCATTGCTGTGAAGCATTGTAAAAGCAGACTGAACAATGATTGACAAATTGATATTACCTAGCCCATGCTAACCTTAAATCTTTAAGTCACCTGTCTCAGCTTTGAAAAACGTTGTGCCAGGAGATAATGATTTAAAGGTTGATAGTCTAAAACACACACTGCAGCGGAATCTTGGTTTTAGGTCTTGCAGTTTGTTAAGATTTGTTTAAAAATTGTCACAAAAGGAAGTAATTCTTGAATCTTTGTAACTTCAATTTTTTGTAGGATAATGTCAAACCTTATTCAGAAAAGTTTTCAGAAAGCATCAAATCATCAACTCAGTCCATGTCTGCTACCATGGGTAAAGTAAGTACCAACTTTTATCTCCATAAAATGCATAGGTTCTTTCTTTTCTCATAGGAAAGCTTGTTTGCTTGTTTACAATATTCTACATGATGGTTTCTGCAATGCTGTGAATTAGCACAGTGACAACACAAGGAACAATCTGCATTGTTTTGTGTAGATTTGTCACAATGAACCTAAAACCTTATCCTCATACGCATAAGAACTGAGTGCCATGTGAAAGTTTATATATATATTTATGTGTGGAAAAGATGTCTCAAAATGCTCCTAATTTTATAAACAACAGGGCCTTCAGTAGGGGGCGCTCGTTGTTTCATTTGTGAGCGATCCATCGTGCGTCCGATCAGAGCAAAGTCAGATAGATGAAATAGAGTGAAAACAATTGATAGTTCCTTGAAACCACGTAAAAATTTAGCAGATTGGCTTCATTCTGCATTGACATAATCTTTAGTCTACGGCTTGCTTATCAAAAAATAAAAGCAAACTTGTTGCGTTCAGTATTTCAATAAAAAATTTGTTTTACAAATAATTTTGATTCGTGTGCCCCACTCTAATCACGGAGGTTATTGGTCGTGCGCCTTAATTTCTAAACTTGAAATCCCTGAACAATATATAAGAAACTCTTTTTGACAATTTTAATCTGTTTGAACACCATCTTAAGGATCTTTGCGGTGTAATTTTCTTTTCTCCTTATTCTGTTCATTGGGCAAACAAAGATTCCACCTTTTGTCCTGTTTACAAATTAGTGATAATTACAATTGTTATTTTTATAATTGTTATTATTATATGGAATTTATGCTGCTGTTCTTCTGCAACAAACTAAGAGAAAATATTTTCAACTTGTCAGGTTTATGAGGATGCCAAAGAAAGTGATATTTTCAAGAAAAGTCAAGAAATTTCGGAAGAGGTGAAGCTTTGAATTTTGATTGGGCAATGTGCAAGCTCTCCACTCTAATATTAATAACACTGCAATATGTTTCAGTGTGCTGGAAAACTATTGGCTAATGGGCCATGCAGAGTCCAGAAAAAAGTCACGATTCCACGGCTGTGAGCCGGTTAATGTCATTTTCGAGGAAGGTTTTCTAATTCTATAAGAAATCTAGGTCAAGGAACATTTTAAGTTGATAAGACATTTGATCTAGAAAGTTTTAGTCAATATTGAAAAGCTGGGAAAAATGTTGGGTTACACATGTGATTAAACTATGTACTATGGTTTCTTCTTTTTCGGTTATAAACAATAGAAAGAGTTAAGAAAATCTCGTTATTTTCATTTGATAAAGTGAGGAAGGTTGTGAACTTATAAAATTGGCAGCTGGAGAATGGTTTTGACTTTTTCTGTCTCTCTGTGGGCCATGTCCTCAAGACTAAGTAATAGATACATAGTTTGTCCTCTTATTTTGGCAGTTTTTTAAAAAGATATCCTTTTTATGCTTGAAACTATGGATTCGTTGGATCTTACGCCACATTTGGTTGAAATTAGGAAAAGAGAAACTATCTTTTTATCTTTTATTGTTACCTTAAATTGTTCAGAACTTCTTGATTTTACTCTCACCATGTCACAACAGTGTAATTTTGTTCAAGGATATTTGTTAATCAATTTTTCTTAAAGATCGTATTTTCTCATCTAATGCTCATGATCGCCAGTTGTGGGCAACTAACTTGTTCTTGAATGATATTTTGCATCGTGTTTAATCTTCTTTGATTTGTTTTTTTAGCTGGGAAAATCCGCTAAAGATGCAGCCGGAAAAATATCCAAACAAAGCGAAGAAATTGAAAAAACAGAAGCTTTTAAAACAGCATCCAAGGTGAGAGATGTAATTCAAACTCAAATAAAAAATTCAACATTAGGCCCGTGTTGAGATACAGTTTATTTTTGTCGCGTCTTTTTTCCCTTCTTTCTATCGAAGCATTCCCTCGGCATTAACTTCTGTTTACGGTATCTCTGCTTGTCTAATGAACCAAGAGGGAAAAGGGACCTAAGAGGGAAGAGGGACCAAAGAGGGGGAGAGGGACCAAAGGATCACAAGCCATGATTTAAAACAATAAAATAATGTAATCAGAGAGGCAGGTATGGCAAAAATTAATTATTGAGATAAAACTGTTAAAAATCCACTATAAATGCCTAGATAGTAATACACGAGCCGTATCAGGCATAACTCTTCACTCATTCATGCATTCTCTTAAATTATCAGAAATGTTGAAAATGTCTATTTATGTATTTTATGCACCTTTTCATCCTACAGGCTTATAAAACCGTTGAAAAAGAGCTATTCGAGGAGCTGGCCGAAGCCTCAAAGCCTTACCAGCGACCGGGTAAGATGACCATTTTTAGCATTGTTTATTACCAGATTCCTTTTTATCTCTCTTTCTCTCTCTCTCTTTCTTTGTAGTCAGTCGATTCGGCAAGCACTGTTTCATGATTATGGTTAAAATTTGATGACACCTCTCCATGCACGTCAATTTCTTGCCATCTTCTGCCACAGGTCAGGGTTGATTTCGCGCTATTTCATGTTACGCTTTGCTACATCTTTGAACCTGAGTCTTGGTCTACCTAGATTTCTCTTTCCTTTGTAGAGCTGAGAATACAGCAGCTCTCTCGGTAACCTCTCACTATCCATCTATAGATGGTCCATTTTTCCTTATAGGAGGGAAGACAATACAACCAGTACATAGACTTCACTTGCTGTTACCAAATTCCTTTTGATACATCTTGTAATACTTCTGGTATTTACTCACTTACCGTCTGTTGCAATGTACTACTACTTGCCTATATATCACTTGTTCGTTTGTCACGATGTTCATTCTATCTTTCGCATTTCTCCAATCCAGGTCGGTTAGACGTAGTTTATCATGGGTTAATGCCCTCAGGAGGAAACTGCTTCGTTTGTCTGGTTTGGTTGGTTTGCAAATCCGGTTTTGCTACGCCCACTTGGCCTTGTGCGAGTCTTGGCACATTCGCTCCTTTCAATCACTTGCATTTGTACACTCTTGAAACCTTGCCGTTGGTTCGTTTGTTTCCCACCCTCCGCATCTCTGTGATTTTTAATTCCCTCTTCTTTCTTTTTCTGTCTCTTCTTCCGGCCGGCGGACTTTTTCCTCCCTTCGAAGTGGTACATTGCCGTGCGGAATTTCGCTTTACAATCACCTTCCTAAGTCCTATCTTGTACAGGCAAGTCATCCAGGGCAATGCATGGTGATACACAAAAGCCCCGTCCTTTCCTGTGTATTTCGGTTTTTTGAGGGAGGAGCATTAAGTATGTATATAAGTTTGGATTTAACTCGAGTTGAGTACGCCTATCCTGACGATAATGCTCGATATACGAAGTATAGAGCAATTATAATGTAGAATTCGCACTCAATGAAAATCACTCAATGAAATGATTTTTCATTAGTATAGTCTGTCTGATGAGTGCGCAAGTATGAAGCTCGGAGCAACAGAGAACATGCCTTTTCATTGAGTGCAAATTCTACATTATAAGTTTAGATTTATAATTAGTAAAAATATTGAAAAGAGACTATAAGTATGCGGCTCAGAGTTTCATGATTCTTCAATCTTCAGGGATTCAAATACAAATACACATACAAATTTTTTAAATTTATAGTTATGTACAATTCGGAAATACATTCTAGTCTTCTTCACAAATATCTTGAAAGTGCTTTTTCATTTGCAGAAGTATTACGGAAGCGAACGATCCCTGGTACGGAGACTGACGCTGGGAAGGAGGATATGGAATTCGAGGCAAACACGTAAGGGTTTCTTATTACAGTTTTCTAAAGCCATCAGCAGTCTGTTGTAGCTACCATGAGAGCTGGCTATTTGTTATTGTGTCGCAATCCAAGGTAAAGAGGTTTTAGTTCTCTGGACATCCATTATTACCATTACATCCAAAATTGTCCTCGTATAGCACGGAGACACGATTGTACATTAGCTTATAATTTCTTTTATTAGTTTTTTGGGGAAAAGCCTCTTTTTCTCTCCTAGAACAACTTTGTTTGCTATAAATTTCATGTGACAAATGTATGGAATCGCATTAGTTTAATCGGTATAAGTCAAGTGAGTTCGGCCAACGTTGTTTTAAGGAGAGAATGAGAGAGAGAGAATGAGCAATGGATGTTGAGCAAATTTGTTTAAGTTTCGGAGACTTCTGACTGACCATGTACAACTGATAGGCAGTGGTGGAACATACGTGTAGTAGAAAAGTAAATGAAATTAATTTCTCCATCAACAGAGATGCAACTGGTGTGGTTCTACATGCTGAATCAAAATGGTCGCAGCAGTGGAAAGATTTTAAAGACAACAATGCAGTAGTTAATGGTAAGAGCAAATACTGATCATCAATTTGCTAACTGATTCAAATTGCCTAATTGATCGATTGATTGATTGACTGAGTGATTTAGTGATTAAGTTTTTGATTGAGTATCTCTTGGGTAAATAGTTTAATGACCAAAATTATTAAATATAAGTAACTTTGCATTGAGTTGTTATCACAATTTCTTTATAGCTCCAAACCCATTTATAATACCAAAAGATATCCGCTTTCTATCTTCTTACCCACTTCTTCCTTTCCTCTTTTCTTCTTCCTATCTTCTTCTTATTTTTTTCTTTCTATCTACTTCTTTTCATGTTCTTATCTTCTTTATTATATCTTTATCTTCTTCTTACTATCTCCTTCTTCCTATCCTCTCCTTATCTTTTTTCTATCTTATTTTTCCAATCTACTTCCTATACTCTTCTTATCGTCTTCCCATCTTCTTAATATAGTTTTTTATCTTTTTCTTCCTATATTCTTCTTCCTATCTTCCTATCTATGCTTACTATTTCCTACCTATCTTTTGTTATCCTTTTTATCTCCTTCTTCATATCTTCTTAATATCTTCTTCTTATCTTTGTCTTTCTATCTATTTAATTTCATGGTTTTATATTCTTTATTATATCTTTATCTATTTCTTACCATTCCTATCCTCTCCTTATCTTTTTCTTATCTTTTCCTTCCTATCTATTTCCTATATTCTTCTTATCCTCTTCCCATCTTCTTGATATAGTTTTTTTTATCTTCCTCTTCCTATAATCTTCTCCCTTTCTTCCTATCTTTGCTTCCTACTTCCTTCCTATCTTCTCGCTGTCCTTTTTTATCTCCTTCATATCTTCTTAATATCTTCTTCCTATCCTCTTTCTATTTTCTTCCTATGTTCTTCCTATCTTATACTTCCTATGTCCTTCGTATCGACTTCCTACATTCTTCTTATCCTCTTCGTATTCTCTTGTAATTATTTATTTTCTCTTCCCATCTTCTTCTCTATATCTTCTTCCCATCTTCTCTTTATTTTCTTCTCACTATTTCCCTTCTGTCTTCTTATTAATTGATTGAACTGGTTGACAGTCTAATAAATTCTCAATTAGGCTCAAATGTTTCTTGGAATAATCAATTTATCAATGGAAAAATATAAATTAATAAAATAAAATAAATAAATACATTTGTTTTCATTGCAGGCCTTTTCACACTAAAAATGAAATATGATGAAAGTGACAACATAATGATTCGAGCTTCACGAGTTGTAACTGATACATTTTCTGACATATTTAGTAAGTATTAGCCTTTAAATGTCTTGTGCCGTGTTAATAACATTTTGTTAAAATATTGAGACGTTATTTTGGCTATAATAATTGATGTGATTTCGCTGTTAGGTCATAAAGTCCTAGCTGGAGCGAAAATAATGCAACCAACAAAATTCTTGCTATACATGGGAAATAATATTAAATTAAAGTCATTTATTATTCAATAATTCTGGGAATGTAAATTAAAACATTATTCTCTTCTAGGGGATGTTTTTTCACAATCTGAAATGGCAGCAACTTTAGCAGAAATATCCAAAATAGATCGTAATTTTAATAAAGATACATTTTTAAAAGAATGTGAACGGGAAATTATTCCTACTGTTTTAGAGGTGAGTAATAATTATAATCTACTTGTCAAGATGTTATAGATATGTTATTTATCTAATTCGTGTTATAATTTAGTCTCATTTGTAGATATTACCACCTTTTACTAAAATTCGTTGATTTTGTTATTTTTTTAGGCTTTTATTCGAGGTGATGTAGATGTTTTAAAAGATTGGTGCCACGAAGGTGTAAGTAAAACTTCATTTTACCATGTGATTTCAAGAATGTGGTAATGCAAAGTTTGATCGAAGAAAACTTGATACTTGCACCAAATAAATACTTAAAATAACGCAGATGTGTCTAAGATGAAAAACATCATTTTCACAAGAAAAAAGCTCACCTTACAAGCACTTTAAGTTATTTTCGAAGTCGAACGGTTTTTTCGCGACGTTTGAGTAGGCATGTCTCTATTTGCTTAGCACAAAAATTTTGTTTTTCAAAAAAATGAACAATTTTGCTGAAGTCGGGGAAATGTTTAGCCAATCAACGTGCAGCATTAAGCCTGGTTCACACTGGGCGATTAACATTTTCGCTTTAAGCGATTATTTAAAGCGAAAATTTTAACCGGAAATG
>WUAR02025904.1:0-10265 GCA_015164055.2 Chrysaora achlyos
ATAGACTCACTGGGGCCTACATACTGTGAAAGTTATTGAATTTGTTCCTACTATCAACATAAAATAGCAAACTATCACAGTTCTCTGATGAATTTTGATAGTTTACTATGAATTTTTAAATCACACATTTCAAAAAGTTGAACAAAATATCGCAGCCTCACCCTTTTGTTAAATGGCCTAAGAACGAACCACAAAATATCAAATTCGCTTTTGGATCGAATCTCAAACTATTAAACGTCTTTCTATCTATCTATCTGGACAAATTTCTACGGACTTTCTAACTATAAATTATAGCCATATTATGTTGTACTCTAATATATGTTTTTAAGAGTTTTTCTTGCAATGAAATTCAACGATAAAGGCTGTTCTTTCGATGAAATTATTGATGCCAAAAAGTGAAAAGGATGACAGTGATTAGCTCATGGTAGAGTTACACGAAATAGACAATGCTTCGAGGTTTCACTTTCGACTTCCAACCAAAAGTTAACCAACTAAAATACTAACAAAACAAAGATTGTACACTGCAAATGATTTATGATTGACATGTCACATGACGAAGTGTCCCATTACACTGGGATATAAAAGTTAAACGTGGAGGTGACAAAATGAATTCCTCGAATCTCTATTAAGTTGCACTCTCTGTCCCCAAACTTGCAGCCTGGTAGAGCATTTTCCACCAATTTCTATCTAGTGGGATAATGTTCCAGTGTCCATTTTCCATCTGAGACCTAATTTTGTATTCCTAGGTTCCATGTTCATCTGAGACACAATTTGGTTGGAATTGTTCCTCTTTAACCACATAAGGATTTCTTGGGGCAAAATCTTTAAAAGTTGCTCCACTCTTGGGGCAACCAATGCAAATACCCCACAGGCAAACCACTAATGTCAATATTATAAAATGCCCTATGCAGGGGCCTTAAAGGACCTCTCGCTATCTCTGGCTGGCCATGCAAATGAGGGTTGGCAGAAAAATATCAAAAAGGAATTATTTATCAATTGTGGCGTGCTGTAAAACCATTGTTCTGTGAAGTTCGGGGGTGCTACAGTATAGTACAGTATGGCCCCAACCCTCCTCACTTCCCAGTGGGATATGGAGACAGCAACATTGAAGCAATTGGAAAAAAAATGAAACAAATATTAAACATTGCAGAAAAAGAACGATCTTATCATGCAAAACGAAATTTAAAACAGATATACTGTTTCAAACATACCGCAAGGAGGTATGGTATAACAAATAAAAGTTAAAAGAATATCGACGAAAATACTGTTCAAATTAATGATCTAAAAATCGTCTCTGCGAAAATGGTTTGCAACAACATAGGGGAAGTTCTTTGGACTTCATTTACATTTTGACATCCAATCAAGCTACATGGGCTTTATAACGAGGTCGTAAATACTGTACGTTGATTGGCTATTCAAAAATGTGAACAAACAAATTGGTGAATGAAATGCAAAATTGATTTCAATGACGAAATTTAGGAACAGATTAAGGAACCTGGTTTTTATAGAAAAACTAAGAAACTCTAACCTAATCTTCGAATAAATGTCCTAAGATATATGTATAAATGGTTAAGTAGGTAGAAATACTATAGCTAATGTATTAAGAGGCGAAAGGCAAAGAAAATTGACGATGAAATAAGTCAAAGTGGCCTCAAGTGTGCTGCTTAGTAAAATAAATTTAGAATTGGTTTCAAAGTTGACAAATAACTTTTTGGGAGTTCGCATTTACGGAAAAAGCTTTGATAGTATATAACGGAGACGTTTACAAAACTGCAATATCTTTTTTCGTTTTTGAGTTACGGCCATGTGAAGGAAATGATTGACGATGTCATAGCAGGGCCTGCCCAAAGGCACAGACAATGGTATGAATAATAATTGTACCATACCTTCAAAATCGAGGCCCGGACAAGCTTGAATGCTGTTCATGGGTGCCTTCTGACAGCTGATGTACTATTTGAATATTTCAATTTCGAAGCAAGTGCCAGGCCTTGTCTCAGGCCCTAATTTTAATTAATGTTTTGGTCTGTGAGTTTAGACAGGTCCCTGCTATGATGTCATCAGATTTATGACGTATGGTAGACGAAGACTTAAAACTGCAAACAAATAACAATTTCCATAGTCCTTCTCGCAAATCTGCCCTTGAAACCCTTTTAAAGCGAAGCAAAATGTGACAAAATAGAAAACGGTGCTACTTCTGCAGTTTACTAGCATTTCAAGTGAATGAAAGTAGAATGAAAATGATAGACAAATACTGATAGATAAATAAGAAGAAGCAAAAAAGAGGACATATTCTATAACTAGAACAAACTAATGGTCGAACAGTTGGCGCCCTTTAAGAATGTTAACAAAACTGAATGTTCATACTTTATAAATCTGCTCTTTCAATTGCTGCAGGATTTTTAAGATAAAAGATTACAAGACTTTGTGTTACGAGATCTGCTGTGCACATAAACAGCGGTTATTTCACAAAATATGCGCAGCCAGCGGACGATCTTGTGTTTTGAAAATACTAGTTATACCCTCCGGGTGCAATTAAGAAATGTATGCGGGGCTGTTCCAGCTTACAAACTGATCCCTTAGAAATACATGTTCCTTACAAACTGATCCCTTAGAAATACATGTAATCCTATGCATCAACAAATGAAATCGAAGTGGTGGAGCAGTTTTCGTAAACGCCAATGAATTAGCGACTGTTATTAACACAACAAGACAACAAAACTAATCAAATCTTTACTGTGAAAACGACTGGCCTTGCAGAGCTCTTGGTAGATTGGGCATGTTTGGTTTCTGGCTGGTGAAATCTGACGAAAGGATACAAAATTGTTATTATAATTATTTCCATTCCAAAAAATTTTATAGAGATCGTCACATTAGTAGCGAGAATGACCGAGTGATGAGCGAGTCGGGCTGGCAATCTTTAGGTTGTGGTTCGATCCCCATCTAGGTCAAAATCGAAATGAAAGAGTGAGGAGAGTCGCCAGCTCTCTGTAATTCCAGGCAAATGGCAAAATAAATCACGAGGTGTGGTCACATCGAGAGAAAAGACTGGGGTCGCACTGCTTAGATTAGCCTTGTGCTATTCAGTGGCCCCCCTGTGCTAAGCATAGAAACCCATACCTTACGAAGATAGCAAGCGTATATGCCAATCATCTAATTTATAAACAACAGCCACTGATTTGTGGAAATCGCTAAAAGGCTACAACCTAGGCCACAAATCTTTGATTGGTCAAATCTTTGAATGAAACCTAGGCAGTTTTATACCGCAATAGTAAAATCAATTTTACGCGATCAGTTTTCAAGATTTTTTAAAAATAATCTTTTAGATTGATGTAAAAAGGACTAGTTTACTAGAACTGTTCATAAAGCTTGGTTTCCACTATGAGTTAACATGAGTTAATTCGGTGAAAATTGTCATGCTGTGATGGGTTAAAAATTTAAAAATTTTTTTATAGTTAGTTCACGCTTTCCTGTGCTGTCTCATGTAATCTCAGTGTAACTCGAAAATAACCCATGAGTTAATATCCATATATCAGATTTAACTCATGTTAACTCATAGTGGAAACTAAGCTTAAGAAACTTCTTAACAATTTTAAATTAAATGACGTCTTATCCAGGTCCAAATTGCTTAGTTTCTGGTCCAAGCGACTTGAGGACCCAACATTTGGTACAGTTGGACATTGGAACTAGCGGCCCATCTGCTAACAATTCATGGCTAGATGACGGGGACGTTTAAAGAAATAATTGCCAAGGAAACTGGTTGTCTATTTACACGATAAAATAAAACTTCGCGTAGATGTGGCTTCAGAACATATCATCAAGCAAGAAATGTCATGAAGGTCTAATTTACCTTATAAAAATTAACTTACCTTGTTGACGAAGGTGTTTGATAGATTTGCTGATCAGGAAAAGCGACTTTGCAAATCATTGGTTGCCCTGTAAAACATAAACACATTTAGCTATTTCTAGGGTTACTGCAGACCGCCAAATAAGTTGGGACAAGGAGAACCGCGAGATAACTGGGTGAGCAACATTGAAGAATGGACGGGGATAGCCGCAGTAGAGGCAAGCAGGACAACATCAGATAGAAGAAAATGGAGTAGAGTTGCGACATCATCTATGCTAGTACGAACGGACGGTTAAGGAACAGATTATCATCATTATTATTACTATTCGACAGGTCTCGTTAAATGGCATGTGTACTTGTAATCAGTGGGCCAAATAGCTCCATTTCCCGCATAAACAATGGAATAATAGCTAGTAGCTACGTTCAATCAAACTTACCATCTAGATTTCTTCCGTTGTACTTTCTGTAAGCCGTTAAAGCGTCGTCGCTTGTCTCGTAGATCACTTCCGCTACGCCGCTACGCAACAAGCTGGACGATTTGACAGGCGCAACTGCACCAAAAAGTTCCTGTAGAAACAACGCAGTTTTAAAAAAAAACACAATTAAATATTGAAAGTTAAATGCAAGGAAAAGGAGTAGGGCGAAGCTCTTCATTGCTAGAAAATCTTTAAAATCGGTCTTTAAGTCTAGCAGAAATTGCGTAAAGTGACGTCATGAAGCCGCGATGACGTCATCAAGCCATGGTGACGTCATCACAACGAGTCTGAATTACGTGCATGCTTGAATATAGGGACGTTTTCAAACACTAAATAAATAGTTTACTACCTCGAGTTAAAATGTCGAGTGTTGCCTTTATTTAGTTCTGAATGAAGTTCCTCAGAATCTGTCATGCATGCATGCACGAGGCTCGTCAATTCAAATAAATTCTGGGTTGATCTATCCAAATACAATTTTGTAATGTCAACCTCATAATGGTCATAAATGCTGCATGTAAAATAGTTATTCAAAAATGTAAAGAAACAAATTGGTGAGTGACATAAAGAATTTGCCTATGTTGTGTCTATGTATATTTGACTTAAGTACTATTACTATACTACTTACAATACTATATTTGACTTCATCTTGTTGTTTCTTATTAACATTTTTCGATATTGTATTTAACCTTATTATTAGTCTTATGTTAACGGCCCAAGCTAGATAAGCACTGCTTTTCTTGGGTCGTGTAGAATCCAATTTTTTTATTAATTAAGTTTGTATTGTTTTTAAGTTTTGTATTCTACAAAGAAAATTGAATTGAATGAAATGAATTAAGTTAGATTGATGAATCAATGAAAACTAAAACTGGGGAAAAGATTGGGAGATAATAGGCTTAGATAATAACAGTTTTCCTTTAATAACAATAACAAAATGAACTGAACTTACAAAGATGTCATCTGGTGAGACATTTGGGTGGAGATTCGTAACAAGAACTCTTGAACTGTCCACCTAGTGAAAGAAAAAAACACTAAAAAGGGGTTTTGGCAATTTAATGGTTTAATAATTCATTTAATCATTCGATAAATAATTCTTTAAAATATCAATTTATAAGATTGTTGTTATAAGATGGATTATAGGGTGTAAATCAATTTGCATACTTCTGCAAAGAAAGACTATTTTTTATTCTTGGGTCTGCAACAACCACAGTATTTTCCAGCATGGAAACTTGACTTACCATATTGCTAATTATCAACTCACAAAAGTGATCATATGTTGTCTTTTAAGAAAATAAATTCCCTTCGGGTTGTTATTTCTAAGCTCCATCAGTCCATAGAGACGTTTAAAATTTCAGCAGCTGCTTCCTATGGACAATTTTGACAATGGACCATCTTACATTTGGCAGCTAAGCGGACTGATGACAAGACTCCAACCTGTATAAAAGCTGCATGTAGCACTTGATGGTGGTCTTGGCAGGTCAGAATCTTGTCATCCGCCAGCTCAGCTGTCCCTAATCCTGGGGTGCTTAACAAGTATCCAAGATATTCATATAAAAAAATCACTCTTGGGGCACAAGCCACAGCGCTGTAGGGCTGAACCAGCTAATGCTGTCAAAAACCCCAGCCTGCAACAGCCTCTGACAAAGGGATGTAAACAATAAATTTGTTCTAACTGATAACATTAGTTGCAGATTGATAATGTTAGTCACAGATGATGTTAAGAACAAAGCAAAACTTACTGCGACATTTTCTTCTTCAGCTCGATAGACAGGGGACTGCCTCCTTGGCCTAGAAATTGGATGAAGAGATGGCAATTTTGGAATTTCGGTGGCAGCCATCCTTTCCGCCTCTGCTTTTCTTCTTGCTTCAAATAAACTATACTCGCTTAGCTCCCTTGAATTGTTTGGCTTCACAAGATCTTCATTATTTGTAGTGGTTATAATAAGAGCATTATTTCCTTGTATCATGGCTTCCCTATTCTGATGTCTCTCTGTAGAGGTTTGCAAAGCAGTGATTTTAAGAGAGCTTCCAGTAAAAAGAGCTTTTCTCTCCTCTTCATCTTTTATTTTAGAGACAACTTGCATCTTTCCTCCAATCATGGAAAGCGCTCGTCTCTTATTTATTTCTGCATCTTTTTGCTCTTGCCTAGATGCATCCAACTGGACCTGCAACAGCAATCAAAAAATAACAAACATAGGTTTCCTGGCAAATTATGTACAATTTTTATTGCATGATAACACAGAGTATTCAAACACAGGGTATTCAAGATAAGTATATTTTGTCTTCCTTTTTCTGGCGTTCAAGCTTTAAAAGATTTTTATAAAGCAAACTAGATATATAACAACTAGATTACACAAATGCTATTGCAAATAAATAATACACTCAAAATGTATGCTTCAAGTTGCATTATTTCATGGAAAACCTTCAGTGTCCACAATCCAAATCATAAATTATTTTGAGTTAGGAGAACTATTTTCCTGAAGAAAATTCGATTGATAAATGAACACAACTTGTTAAACAGCCGATCATTAAAGCAAAACAATGTGAAAAATATGTGTATTAAGTCATGGCAAGAAATTCCTTCTCAAGCGAGTACAAAGTTTGCTGTCCAGTCCACAGCTAACTAAGCATCTGAGATGCACTCCATGTGCCTTGGTTCCCTACTGGGAAGTATGCTGCTTGCACAACAGGGGTACACATTTTAAATGATAGATTTGCACACCTAAGACCTCACATCCATAGCAAAGCCTGTATCATAGCTGTACCTTGGATGATTTTCTTACTGGGGCTACATTTCCTCTCTCTTTTGCCAGCCTTTTCGCTTCAATTTTTCTCCTTGCATCGAAACCCTTGGTGAACAGCTTTGGTTTATCTTCTTTTTTGAAATTTGGGGTATTGATCTTTTTTGAGCCTATTTTCCTTCTTTCAACTAATGAAGGTCCACTTTTATTTGCACCTCGACTAGTATTTATTTTAATATCGTTCCTTGAGAAGTTTTTATTTCCTTTATTTCCACTGGCTAAATTGAATTGCTTGGTCTTGTTTTTCCATTCTTGTTTTCGTGCAGCCAAATGTACTACTCCGTTCTCTTTAAGACCTGAGGGCCTAGAATTTCTTCCACCAATGTTATTGCGTCTCATGCTGGGGATATTTACAAATTGTTGACTCTTTCTTTTAAGTTTAAAGCCCCTTGGACCATTTAGTGCGGATTTGCCTGTTTGACCTTGTTTCGCTTTATATTTTCCTTGCTTTCCTATGATTCTATCTAAGGACATGTCAATTCTATTTCTTGCCATCTTGAAACTGCCTACAACAAATGGAATGGTGTGTTCAGAAGTACTCCATGTAACCTTTTAACACAACATTCAAACAAAATGGCTACCGAAGATGGCACCAATCATACTGAAAGTTAACTTTATTTCGTTTCTATGAATCATATGCACCAGCTAGATTGCTGAGAAGAAGAGCTTGATCAATCTGTAACTCTTTCACGCAGCTATGAATGATATTATCCTACAGAAACTTGCGCGTAGGCAAGTGCTCTCCCTTTACAAAAAGATTCTGAAAACTGCTAAAGTCTGGGTAGCTTCGACTGGCATTGAAAATGAAACGAAAGAAGAGCGACATTATATCGTCAACGAAGCCAGAATTTTATTTCGAAAGAATAAGGATGTAAGAAAATCAGTAAACTTATTGGTATAAACTCCTCCATTTTGATTTTCAAATTGCAAATGCTCCTCTTTTAATTCATTATCATGGTCAAATAAATTAAAATTAATTTTTGTCACTGTTCTTGTGTTTAGTTAAATGATCATGAAGAAATTCGTTTGGCCCTAAAAGAAGGAGAGGCAAGATTTGACCTAGGTAGTACTATTTTGCTGCATTATATTTATATGCAAAAAAAATTTCGAAAGTACTGTAATATTTGACAGGCCAGAACCAGTTGACAGATGATTGGAAAGCCTAGACGATTGATGTTCCTGTATGTTAGATCAGATGTTTTTATGTTTGATAGCCCAGAACATTTATTAATATGTAGCTACAGCTTCCAGAAAGCCCAACCAGTCACTTCTATCCTTAATCTTTCTATGTTTTAAAAATAGATTGTTTTTATGTTTTTACACTTCAGCTTAGATTGTTTGTGTTTGCTGATCTGATAACGATATTTGCCACCAAAAATAAATGATTACTGAATAAGAGAATATTGGCATATTTATTCATCTCATTTCATTTCAGCTCTTCATTATCAAAATCCGTACCCCCGTCCTGTAAGTAGAATATTGCATTCTTAAAAAAATATTTTCTCGAAAACTTTCCTATCATAAATGTCACTCTAGCATTCAAATGTACTTGTTCAAGTATACAAGTATATTTAAAATGCCCTTCTTTAATTTCAAATTATTTTTCTTGCATGTTTACCTTCATAAAAGCAAGCCAGATCTGCAAAGTCAGTGCAATTCTTGCTTTATGCCAATGCGAATGCATGGGGAATGCATGACACAACCAAAAACTATTTCCATCGAAATCCTAAAATCTTCGAATTCGGATACACGGCTACCTTACTAGCCAATTATTTTCCCAAATCTGCCCATAAAGTAACGTCTAGCAAAGCTTTGTAAAACATGACCCACTCGCCAAGCTTTTACAAATAACAGAAAGCTGATTACAGACACAAGATGCTTCAAAAATGGTCTTTAATATCATGAAAGGGATCGTCGACTTGAACTATGCAAATCTCTTCAAGTTAAGCTCAACTAAAACAAGAGGACATGAGCTCAAGCTGTTTAAGCAGAGCAATAGTTTTAAATGAACACAAGACGAAACTCTTTCAACAAATAATCGTAGAATCGTGAATGAGTTACCCGAAGAGATTGTCAACTGTACGACAGTGTTACATGTTAAAAAACTTTATGGTAGCTTTCACTGCAAACACAAATACAACTTCTAGAGTTTTGTAGGCTGCAAGCCTCGTATATCCTTATTTGACACTAGTGGATGTGTCGTTTTCGGTATTCTCTGTGCAATGGGTGAATTGTAACCAAGTTATGATTATTATATCTATTTCTAACGCGCTCGATGCCGCTGCTGAAGTTCCTGTGTCATTATTATGATAAAAACAAGTTTCAACAGATTTAACAGAATTTAACTTAGCCAGTCTTTCATTTGTATCATTTTTTACACTGCGCTCTTGCCCGTACGAGGATTGCATCAACCGTCTATCTTACTTTATCTCTCTTTTTGTACTCTAGGTGAATGTGCCACCTCTAGCAGCAGCTCGAATGCAGGGAAAGAAACTTGGAAAGGCGCAAATAAGAAAAAGAATCCAGGCCAAACCGATGTATATACACTCACGTGATGAATATGATAAAACGTAGTGAACACGTGTGAAGATATCTAAAATATTGATTTTTATTTGATTTTCACTCCTGATTTTAAAAAGGATCGAGAAAGATCGATTTTTGATGAATGTAAGGGCCTAGACTCATTATCCCAACTCACTGAGTTCGCCTAAAAATTTTAAGTTCGTTTAAACACCATATGCTCAAATAGGCTGAACATGACTCTAACATGCAACACAAATGTTGAGACATGTTTAGAGAAATGGGGAAGGTTGCACCACGAAAACTATGTGAAGCACACAGGACTAGAGAGAGAATATCTGGTCAAATTCGGTGATATTGTAGTGGAATATCCTCTCTTGGACTCTGAGAACAGGACTAGAGACGTTTTAAACTTGAAGATAGGTAGTTTTGAGCTTTCTGTATTTTATACAATGAGCTGATCTGATGTAAAAGCAATAGTGGTAGCGAAACTTAGAATTCGTGTTATATTTGTGAGTGATATAGACATTTGAAATTTCCATGAATGACCACAAGCAAGATAAATGACATATGGTTAATATTGTTTGTGCAATCTGTTTTTCTCTCACTCAATGTTAAGTAGAATAT
>WUAR02026015.1:0-10265 GCA_015164055.2 Chrysaora achlyos
AAATGGAGGGGGGGGGGGGTAATTTATGCATCAGATTCGTTGTTTTAGCTGCTGTTTTGTACTTCTTATCATTCATCGATATCAAATTGTATACAGTTTTTCTGTGTTATTTACGGTCAATGAAATTAACAGAACGGTATCATATAACATATATAGTACATTTAATATTGTGTCTCATTTCCCCGCCTCTTCGTCGAAGCATCGTTTTGCCGTGTTCAACTATTTTTTTTTCAATCATACATTTATTTCGCCGAAAAATTTTCCAAATTTTTGTCGATATCGAAACACGGCTCTGGTATTTGTGTCTTTGCCCCTCATGTCGATATAACATATATAGGCACATAACATAACGCGTTAGGTTTTGTGTTTTAGTTCATGAATGCTTTGTTTACGTACCGGTACTCCTATTCCACCCATTTCTCCAGGTATGCCAGATTCCCCAAGATCGCCTCTTGCTCCATTAACAGCTCTTTTTCCTGCATCACCTTTTCTACCTTTTGGTCCCTAAGAAAAATGATAAGAATTCATGAAAATTTTATACCATGCTAGAGCTAAGTTACTTGTCTAAATCTTTTTTCCATCTGATCGCTCCCGGCGATGAAAAACGTGCAAGCGACCAGAGCGACGAGAACGATTTAATAGAAACAGCTATGTTTTCTAGCAGTGATCGCAGCGACTTCTGCTTATGTCAAAATGGGCGCCAAAAGAATATGGAAACTGAATGGCAGCAAAGATCATATGGAAACTGAAAGACAGCAATGATCATATGGAAACACCTCGATTACTCCAGTCGTTTGGGTAATTTGCGTCGCCTGTCTCTGAAAAATCAACTAGGGAGGTGGGAGTGTTCATATGCATACCAGGTAAGTAGGTTTCTTGTATCTATCATCCTGACATAAATCTGCGGCAGAATTCCCCTTCTTTCTAATCTATTAGAAAACGCTTTTGCGAAATGTTTATGTCTTGAGCAGCACAGAGACGAATCAAAAGTTTGGGTAGTCAACTCGTAAAAGTAAACTATTTATTTGTTATCTTCGTTTAAAACTATCCTTTAAAGTTGTATTTAAATTCCGGCAAATGAAAGATGGCTAAAAAATGTAATAATATTTACCCTTTCTCCACGTTCGCCTCTACTCGCCTTTTTTCCTTTCCATCCAGGAAAGCCCTGAAAATAATTATATGAATTGCAAGAAGCATCAGCGATTTCAATGTGATGATAAATCAGCTTAATTATAACCACTTAAAAACTGAATTTACTTCTCTTTGGCAATAAACAACAGTGATAGCAGAAGAACATCTTTTCAGTAAAATCTTTTACTGGCAGTTCAAGATGGATCTTACAAATAAACCGTTCTTTGACTGATTCATTATGTCAGCTTCATTATATATATTTAAATATAACAACATACCATGAGATACATAACAACTAAATTTCTTTGAGAGTTTTAATATGGTTAACATATTTATCAATGAACTGCTTCCAAAATAATTCAGGGCCCAAATAAATACTTAAAATACACTGGAGTAACATCAAACAATACCTAACAAAAAACATGGCTATTAACAAAAAATTGAAAATAAGATTAATTTGAAAATAGAAATTGCAAGTTCATTTTTAAAAATGTTCTTTATTTTCTTACCTTTTCACCAGTTTCTCCCTTCACACCATCTTTACCATCGGCTCCATTTTTTCCCTTAAAATGCAATGAAAATGTTACAAATCATCATTGACTGCATGTAAATCTATCAATTTATTTACACATATGCAGTCGTCATATATGGTGCCATAAATACGCTTGAAATTTCTGAAATGGTCATTGTTAAGTGAGCTTATGATATATAAAATGCTGATTACGTTTCACAGAGCTAATCAACTTTTATAATCATATAACTTTCAACATGATACGGTTTGCGGACATGGTCTTTCGAGGCATTCTTATTAATATTAAAAACTTACCTAGGACAATTACAGCAACAATTAGAGCATCCTTCTATGACACTAACTACTAACTTCTAACCCACAGCCACAAGAAGAAGATTATGACTTTGTCTAAACTAAATCTAATGCAGGAAACTTGGCATGCGATGCACCGGCCCTTTGTTGCCTGCGTAACTAATTCATGTACGGTCGGTGATTGACATCGAAATAGCCAATTTCCGGACCAATGCACCTGGCCAGCAGAAAGACTGCTAGCAGACCAAAATACAAAAGAAATCATAAACTCAAAAACTCATAGAAAGGTATAGGGAGGGGGGAGGAAGCGAAGACCATGAAACCTGCCTTATGCTAGTTGACTTAGAAGAAGCTTGGCTAACCGACCATGCTGCATAAACCTCAAAGTCCAGAATTCAATGCCAATGTTTCGAGAACATTCTAAACCATAAATTATTACCAAAACATGTTAACAAGAACATTGCTGCCACTCCTGCAACTACTCCCTTGCTAAAAGAAACTGTAGAAAAGGAATACCCTAGGGAGCAAGTGTCGTGCCTTGCAAAAACTGGCCCGTCTATGGGGGATTACGTCAAAAAGCACTAGTGAGATACACATACATAAAAACAAGGACACTAACTCCGGGGGAAATCAAATAACAAAGCCAGCGTCCTTGGTAGTTTTAACTGTGCTTAAATGTTTTAATTTAACCAATATTTAAAGCCATGAAGTGTTGGATGAAATGCTGAACTTTAAAAAATCTCTTGTTGTGAACTTACTGGTGGTCCCTGTTTGCCAAGTCGTCCCATTATTCCCGGTAGACCTGGTCTTCCCTGAAAAAGATCAGCACAAAATCTTACAGACTATTTTTTAGCTACAAAAATCAAAACCGAATCAAAGAAATTTTGTTTTATTAATTAGGGCTAAGTAGTTCATCTTTAATCATATCTCAAGGATCAGTCCATGCCACACAGCTAGTCACAGAATGCAAACCAGCATCAATAACTCTTCTTACTAATGATCAATACTAATATGGATATGAAACATGGTGGCCATTTTTGGCAACAAGGTAAGCAATTTTGACCATGAAATCATATTTCAAAATGGATATTTCAAAATGTATGCCTTAATATGGGACAATGACTTATGGGACAAAAGGCATTCTTTGCTTTATTGTGTCCCCATACAAGCGTCCTTGTATATCTTTTAGAAAAACAGTTAAGCTCTTTGCATTAAAATGGTACCATTGCCTGGCCATCAGAGCAAGGGTGTCTGGAATCTTGTCATGAAACACAATATTCTAAAACACTGAAATATGAAACAATACCATTATTCCTGGTGACCCTTGATCGCCAGCTGGGCCAATAGGTCCTCTTATACCCTGCAAAATCAGAAACGATACATGTTAGCCTGGACAACAATTTTTCACATGAATCCTTTTTATATTATGAGAACATTGAGGCTTGGGGTTTACCGTGTATGGAAATAGCTTAAACAGGTCCCTGCTTAGTCATCAATTTATTCCTTCAAACTGCCAGAACTCAAAAACAACAAAAGATATTAAAGTTTTACAAACGTCATCCTTACTTATCATCAAAGCTTTTTCCATAAATGCGAACTCCCAAAAAATGGTACGTCACTTTCAGAACGATTAAGGATCAGACAAAAAATAGATAGACGTAGCTATAAAAAGAAACGAAATTAAGGTTCCTTTACCTCCTTTCCAGGCACCCCTTCTTCTCCTTCCTCGCCGCGCTTGCCTTTAAGTCCCTTTAAGAAAGATCACCATATATCATTGTTAGAAAATGCTCCTTAGTGCGGATAATGCTGTTATTTACATACATACATAGCTGCAGCGATCAACAATCTGGTATCTCATACACAGAAGGACTACAGCACTCAGGTACGAAGTGAATGCGGTATAGTGAAAACGGGGCCTACAGTAGAAGCGTCCAGAACTAAAATATACCTCCGATCCTTTCACTCCACGAGGTCCATCAGATCCCTTGTCTCCGATAATTCCCTAAAACAACAAAGCAAAAAGGATCATTTCAGAATCTGATCAGCTGAAGTCTGTATTGATAAACATCTTGCGTGAAGCATACTTCATTTGAATAGCATGTTTAGAAAAAGGTGATTCTGCACCTTCAGTTATCAAATATAAAGAATTAAAAGGTATTTCAGTATGCTATTAGCATTCACAAAATGATATAAAAATTGAAATTCCAAAATTCTGTTTGGACTACAACCTTTAAAATATAAATACTAAATAAATCTAACTCATATCGGCAGTCAACAAAGTATCTGCATCATAACTACTTTCTAGCAGCAATCATATGAAGGACAACTGGTTATGAAGCATGCAAACATTTTACAGTTAAAAATTTACCTTTAATGGTACCTTTCATATAAGGATATTGCAAATGGTACCTTTCATATTAGAATATAGCAAATGGTACCTTCAATACTAAAATGTAACGAAAGGTACCTTTTATATCAGAATGTAGCAAATTGTACCTTTTATTTTAGAATATAACAAATGGTACCTTTACATTGGAATATAGCCAATGGTACCTTTTATACAAGAACAAAGCAAATGGTACCTTTTATATTAGAGTATTACAAATGGTAACTTTTATATTAGAATATGAAAATGGTACCTTTTCGCCAGGAATACCAAAGGAGCCATGGGGTCCAGTTGCACCAATTTTTCCCTGAAGAAAAAAAGGAACGTCGACTTAAATATCGTGACGTTTACCTATTTTTCGTCAAACGTAACAGAAATATCGTAGAGTTCTTATAGATTTATTAGCGACAACTATTGACAATATACCTTTAAGCCTTTTTCTCCTCTGGCTCCTCTTACACCACTAACTCCTTGCTCACCCTGAATATATATGAAAATGAGTTTGAAAGTATACGTGACAAAGAAATACTTAAATGAAACATCAAGTTAGTTAAAGGGAGGATGACAATGAATATTGATGAACAAGGAAGACTCGCTTTGGCATGGAGTGGTAAGAATAACAAATGGTAAGATTGTACATGATATTGAATGACTCACCTTGCTACCCGGATCACCTCTTTCACCATCTGGGCCATCCAGTCCAATAGGGCCCTATAAAATAGAAACACTGTCAGCTCTAGGGATTATGTCATATTTAAGTAGCAGTGAACTTCAAGGAAATTTTGTCTCTTGTCTTAACGAGATCCAGTGAGCCACATCTTTTATGGTTTGCCAGTAAGTGAATACTATATAAGCGCACATGGTTTATAAACCAAGCAGTTGTCATTTTAGAATATTTTAAAAAATTCAGATAGACACAACCTTAGCAGCATAATAAATCAATTTTGTACCCATAAATTTCTAATTAAAATACAGAAAAATCTTGCTTGTAGAATCAAAACTGGCTCAATTTTCGCAGTACTTTCTAAGAAATTAAACAAATATTCTAAAATACTCAGAAAGGCACGTATAGTTGCAAACATTTATAAGTAGGGTATAATTGAATGTATCATTAGAAATCAATTTTATAGGTTCATAAATTTCTAATTGAAATTCAGTAAAATACGGCATAGAAGAATCAAAATTAGCTTAATTGTGCAGAGTGTTGCAAGAAAATCAAAGTGTTATAAATTGAATGCCATTTAATTGGCATTAAACCTTTATTAGGCTAAGCTTCAAAAACGAAGGTTAATACATGCGGCTCTTTAAACCAAAAGAAGTATGATCAAATTCGTCTGAACTCAGAAAACTTACCATGGGACCAGGCGGACCAATTTTTCCGGGGCTTCCAACATCACCAGGGCTTCCCTTGAAAAGAAACTTTCATGCTACACTCATCACATTTTAGAGTTGTAAGAGGTATAACGGCATATAAAATCAAGTCTACCTAACAATTATACCTTATCCTTAGTATACACTGTCATCTAGAGGTACATCTCCTGATGAGTGGGAAACCACGAAACAGGCTTGTCGAGATGAATAGTTTAGTCTTTTGAATCTTTTCTTCCAAGTATATATCTCGCTTTACTGTAATGTATTGAGCACTTTTTCGGTGAATCGAAATACAGACTTCGTACTTCCATAAAGAAGAACTTTTGAAGAAGTTTGGATATATACAAATTATTGATAGCAAGTAAAGGTAACACTTAGAGAGGTTTGATGTCTTATTTTGTTCTTGAACCATGGCCAAGTTAAGAAAGTAATTAATGATATCGTAGCGGGAACAATACTTAAGTCAATTATCTGAAAACATAACGACAGGCGGTTTAGGCAAAGCCTGACTTCAGGTCAAAAATTTCCATTGCACCACACAGCATCATCGAAAGGCACGCATCAACAAAATCTGTAGTTTATCTGAGACTCGCCTTTTAAAACCCAGATCTAGATCTCTATAAATTTTGCAAATTGGAAATAACAATGGTGATAGATTGGCTCATATTCACGGAATATTGACAATATTCTTCTTGAAAATGGGCTTTTCAAGTCATCACTTAGTGGCTGCAATATATTAGCGAGGTTGTATTGTAATTCTAAGTGATCAAAAATACGAACCTCTTGCCCTTTCAAACCAGGTGCTCCAGTCAAGCCTTTTACTCCATTTCGACCCTAAAAGAGAATATCAAATTTCATCTCCAATTATTCATCTGTATTTCCAGCTTCCTAGCCTGCGTGTAGACTTTACTATTCCACTGCGAAGGAGAACCATATGGGATCTTGTAAACACACAATTGTAAAGTCTGCACGCAGGCAACCAGCTTCCATTCCACATGCATTTTTCTGCAGAAATTATTCTTCAACCTGGCTTTTTAACCGTCTTTGCCACTTATACCGTAGGGATATTCTTGTAATGTCTATTGATTTCGTCTAATTAATGTCTATTAGTTAAAAAACAGTTCAGAAATATTTGGATACAGGAATGATGAGAAATGCTGCCGTAAAGGGTGTGAAAATCACTCATAATATGGAGTGAAAGTTGGCAAACAAGACTGTACGTCAAGTAATGGCCAAGCTTGTCTGATTTTTAAGGACAGTTGTAAAACTCTTAGGTGCGTTTTGTCTGTTGGTTAAAAACAGGTAAAGGCATCTGAAAGAGGCACCTTATCGCAGAAATGCGGTTCTATTGGAAATGGAGACTGCAGATTTTGTTGTTTCCGAGTATCATACTAGTTTATCCGTCACACTTTTTAGCTTGAGAATTTTTAAGCAGCAACTGTACTAAAGGCATTTATCATCCTACGATCTTCGATGCAAGTGACCCTACATTGTACCCAAAAGGCTTGAAACCGTAGCCTCTATCATTGTCCGTCATTAAACCACTTCGTTGGGCATCAAAAAAGGAAAAAAAAATTTGCGGGTTCATAACTTTCTATCAAGGGATGCTTTTATTTGGAAGCAACATGTATCAACAGTTTTCTTGCAAGGAAAGCAAAAAGGTTAGCATACACAACCCTAGATGTGAGGGTTGTGAGTTCGAGCCTCAGTTCAAACATGCTGTATCTGCTGTAAAGGAGTGAAGTGAGAAATTGCCAACTCTCTGATATCCCAGAGCCAGGCAAGGCCAATAGGAATCCATGATGAGGTCACATCAAGAGAAAGGACTAGGGTTGCACTGCTCAGATCAGCCCTAGGTCGGGAGTGTTACTTGGGTACCCATGAGACTCGAGTGTGCCTGCTTAAGTAAGGCTTTGAAAGGAAACCCGCCTTTAGAATTCGGCATCATACCAAAATTCCATAAATTAGTTTAAAAAACAACAAACATCAGAACGTGCGAACGCTCTTCCGTTGAGGATAGGCGTAAGTCCCCTGTAAGTGATCCTAAAAGACCAGTTTCGTGTGGCTCCGCAGCTACTGCTTGGTGGCATTACTGAATAACAAAAGTGGGACTTTGAATGGCTTGCTTTAGATTTTATCGCATATCATATACAAGGCATTAGATAAAATTGCCAAAAATCATACCCAGGCAATTCAGTGGTCCCTAAGCGAACAATACCTTGCAAGGGTAGTAAATGCTTGTACCAATCTATTTTCAGTGTTATATTTTCAATTGGAATTTAAATTTTTGATGCACTCAAAGAACAAAATAATCTTACTTTGTTTCCCGGTTCTCCTTCTTCTCCAATCTCTCCAGCTGAGCCAGGTTTTCCCTAGAAACAAAAATTACGTGTCAAAAAAGAGAAGAAAATTGTTACTGACGCAAATAAAAAGGAATGTTGAATGGTAAAAGCTTGTGTTAAACATTTTTTGATACCTTGCTTCACTTTCAAGTTATCGATAATTCTTTAGGATTGGCTAGTGACACCGTTTTGTTTGCAAGGAGTCATAAAAACATGCAAGATTGACTAAGTTTCCATTAGTAAATCCATTCAGAAACATTATTTTCAATTACCATGTCTTTTTAAATATCATATTTATTCGTTGAACAATTTATCTTGCATTAATGTTTCTAGCCTGCAAAGTTTATTGCAGCAGTAACCTTTCAAACATAAATTAAGCTATACATCGATTGTCCTAGAAATTTGCAAACAAAATGCTTTCATCAGCTGAAACTTAAAATCAGTGGGTAACTTTACAACAAAATGAGATATCAGAAAACATTTTGACAGAACTTTTTACCTTTCAAAAGTCTTATTCATTTGAATGTAGTTTCAGAGAAATGTAGTTTCGGGTCACCTTTAGATCAAATCCACTCAATTAGGACGCAATCTCACCCAATACGTCACCACCCGTATTTAGGGTTTAAAACTATTATTACTAATAGTCTATCTATTAGCTAGTCCGTGACGCAACTATAACATACTTTTGGTCCTGTGTCAGCATCTTTTCCTGGCAGCCCAGCATCTCCAGGCAAACCCTGGAAAATATTTTCATTTCAGTTTTGCATGTTACATTGCATAATATTTGCATGATAACAATATTGCATAGCATTTAGTATTCATACAAAAAATAACCCTCAAGCAGATGAAAATATGTAACACTAATTATAATTATTATAAATCTTGAGAATAGAAACCTACAGGCCTATAGGTCCTAACTCATTGCTGATATTCCAGAGTTTTGAGAGTTTAGCTCTTTAGATACGATTTTAGTTCCTTGAAAGCTGTTTCAAGGAACGTTTTTGACATAGATATGATATAAGATATTCTAAGTTGTTCTTGTTCTTGATATATACATGATTCGAAAACTTCGTTCTTGCTTCAAATTACAGGATAGTAAAAGAATTTGATCTAATTGGAATATGATTGAACTAAATGTTGCAGAAATGTTGTAAAAATGGTTTTCTCTCACATGTACTAAAGAAAAAATGTCATACAGCTACGGTACGAGAGCTAAATTTACTGTACCTTGAACCCCGCCCGCTCTTTTTAACTAGTATTATGCTCTTCTGTTCTTCAACTTATTTGGAAGACAGCTAAACTGTTTTGTGCAAAAATTAAATAGTATGGCGCCTAGAACAGAGACTTGTGGCACATCAGATAGTTTCAAGCTCTGCATTTAACAACCTAGCTGTTTTTATGAGAATAGCGAAACCAACTTTACTAACGGATGCTTGTTGGGTCCATAGGAGGATGCTTGAGATGAAGGAAGAAATATTAGCAACTATTTTTAAATGTGTAAGTTTTAATGTCCCTTTTTGCTTTGTGGTGCTTCTGCATAAAAATTTTAGCTAATTTTAGGCGGAATTTTCCACGCTGAAAAAATACACAAATTATTTTGATTACGCCATACCTAGTGAATCGCCCTTGGAGGAAGGAACAGGTTGTGCAAAGTTTTACGATATGCAAAAATGTATATTTTCAATCTTACGAGTGAAACAGATACGTTAAAAGTAATACAGTTTGAATTTACATGTAAAACAGTTCATTCAAATGATATAAAGTGCTATGGCATACTGATTCCTTTAAAACTTTCATAAATATTGATCGATTGGAGTGAACAGAGATGGATCATTATGGTATTATGGTGGTTGATCATGCGTATTTCGTTGAGAGATAGGATGCCGAGTGAAGTGCAAATTCATTGGAACTGCGACGAAAATGCAGGCAAGGATAAGGTGGTTGGGACGATTTGCAAAGCAAAAAAGAATACTAAAGTAAAGCTGCAATGGAGATAAGAATGAAAAGAAATAAGCAAGAGGTGAAAACATACGTAGGTTGCAAAATTATATGGAAGAGAGAGGCACGGCAGTGAAAGACACAAAAGTCAGAGCCAAGTGTGGAGTGAGGAAATAAAGAAGTGCAAAGTCATTGGGACAACGGAGAAAATGCAGGCTAGGCTTAGGTGGTTTAGACAATTTGATGGAAATATAAAGAAAAAGGGAAGAGGTAG
>WUAR02026126.1:0-10259 GCA_015164055.2 Chrysaora achlyos
TTTGTTTGATAATATATATTCTATATATCCTTCCACTAGGCTCTTAAATAACGAAAATATATTTCTCTGGCTTTTGAGCTAGGAAGACAGGAAATGTATTAAGTTATTAGGCAAATTCTGCAAAAAAGGATTAAGTAGGAGAGAACAAGATAAAAAAGTTTCTTAATCGATTAAAATGCAACGATTAAAAAATTACTGATATTAGTGATCAAATAAGTGTTTTTTTGTGGTAAATTTAGCATTATAGTATGTACAGTAGTTAAATTTGTTTTACTTTTTTAATCTATCTGTATTTGATCTGTTTTCATTGTTTATGTTTTATATTGTAATAATCTAAGTGTTCATAAATTTATGTACTCTGTATTTAAAATTTAGTTCATTGTTAGTTTTATCATTCATTATTAGTAGTTAATTTCAGTTATTAAATTGTAATTAGGTCAAGGGCCATCTCGGCCTACATACCGAATTATAAAAAAAAAGAAAAAAATAGAAAATGGATGTAAAGGGGTGCAACTTCTTGTCATTCCCACTTATTTAATTATTTCTCAAACTCTCAAGTCATGACACAACCAATCAATGTTTCAAATTTTGTTCCACAGCAAATTTTATGATAGCTAATGTACGATAGGAATTTGTAAAATATTAAAAAATGATTGTATCGTTACTGTATCTTTGTATCATCGAGGTCTAGGATTACTTCCCAGTGCTAAAGGAAACTGTTTAGTGGAATGCCTGGTATTCCTTATCCCTTTCATAGTCAAACTTCTGTCAGTCATTTCCTTGCCAGCTGCTTTAGTTACCTTTTTGTTAGCTTTTCCTGCCTAAATGCGAGGTACACATGTTTTTGCACGTTATGGGCTCTTGTCACAGTTCATAATTTTTCCTATTGTAGAACTGGAGAGTTAATGAATCGGCTGTCCTCTGATTCGCAAGTCATTCAAAACGCTGTAACGGTAAGAAACTCGTGCAATACCATACGTTATGTAAATTAACATGATGACTTATAGGTGTGTAAGAGTCTTCGCTACCAAACAAGATGCAAAAGGGCCTTCATATTGGATACTATGTAATTTTTTTTTTATATTCACTTTTCTTGCTTTGTTGAAGTTCCTTTGAAGATAATTATAGGGTCAATCATTCGACATAACAGCACAGTTTTGATGCTAATGCTGTAGACATTTTTGTAGGTGAACATTTCGATGCTGGTTCGCTATGCTCTTCAAATTCTTGGCTCCCTGGGTATCATGTTTGCTGTCAGTCCAAAGCTGACCGCAGTTCTTCTTGCTGTTGTTCCAGTTGTTGCAATCTGTGCACAGCGTTATGGTGAGTAATACCTCTTTAACACAGACCGTCAAACTGGGTTTAAAGTAGTTTAAGCTATATCAGGTTTGCCTAAATCCCGTTCACACAGATCCGAAATCTAATTCAAACCAGTTTTACTTAACCCATATTTTGATCTACCTAAAAAGTTTCAAAATAGCGGAAAAATCAACAACAAAAAGTTTCAACAGATCGAGGTCACGGGAGCAGAATGAAAATGGGTGTGAACAGGTATTTTTAAAATGTGCAGGTTTAAACTAGTTCAGGTTTATTTCATCCAAAATTAAACTGGTTTTATCTTATCTACAGTTCGGTGTGAAAGGGATGTAAGCGTCACGCTCAAAATGCCTTGCTATCGTGAATCAAGATTATTAACAAAGTGAAAAACGGCACCTAGCCACTTTTCCAATTCTTTTATTGATAACATTATTAATAGTAAATTTTGCGATTGGCTAACCAGGCTTCCCTGTTAATTCGCATATTTTTTAAACAATATTTGACAAAGCAAATCAGTTTTAAAAAGCAGGCACGGGCTAATAAGAACTGTTTCTTTTACCTGTTTTTTTTTTAAATTCATTTCAGCTTATTGTATTGCAACTTTTTAACACGGTTCCATGGAAATCATTTAGATATCAGCGAGGGCCTACCATGTTTACGAATCTAAAATTTACGTCCAATGAAAGTGAGATGTATTAACACAGCTTAAGATTTACGGGATATTTAATGGCTATAGCTGTGAATAAAAGAATTGAAAAGCTATAGTTTCTAAAATACAAAAGCAACATGGATATTTTACACATTTTGGAGTCATTGAGCGGTCTGTATTCAAACGGAGAAGGTTTTGGTACATCAGCAGCGGGAAAACAACAGATAAGCAGTTAGAATCGCGTGCGTACTAAGTTCTGCAACATATCATTCTTTGTATGCTAAATTTCAGCGTAACGTGGCCACAAAGAGCTCATTTAGACTATCAAGTTTACTGGTTGCTTTTATAGGTTCCTATATGAGAGATCTAATGAAGAAATTTCAGGATAAGCTTGCAGATGCTTCTACAACTTCAGAAGAGTCTATTGGCAATATCAGAACTGTCAAAGCTTTCTCTCAGGAGCCGAAGACTGCAGCTTTGTATGCCAAGGACATAAATGAAAGCTATGCCATCGGCGCCACACTAGCATTTGCTAATGGTAATCTTTTCGACTCAATAATTATCTTTTTAAGTTATGAATTTATCATCTTGAAAGCATATTCGCTGTAAGGCCATAGCAAATAATGCGATACGAATTGATCAAAATGGTGAAGAAGAACATCTTTTTTGAACTCGAGATAAAAAATAATTTGAAAATGTTAGATTATTGATCACTCTCTGTGTCAATGCTATTGTCAATGCTTTTTTTAGGTTTATTCCAAGCAGGAATGTCAGTTTTTGCACAGGTAATTTATAGCATGCCTTTATGCCAGAGGTTTATCAAGGACATTTAATGCTAGTACTTTTTTTGACTTGCAAGTAAGCTCGATAGGATGAAAAAATTGTAAATAAAAAAAACTGCATTTAGCTACTTGTAAACAGTATTCAATTGCAGACTTGTAAGAAAAGATGGCAAAAATGTGCATTCATCACGCTATATCAACAGTCATCAGGCAATTAACATTTTAGACTCGATGATTTTATTGTCGGCATTGCATCCAGGATTTAGTACGTAACCTGAACGGTGAGTTAATTAAATAACTTGCTAATAGCTAACATGCAGCAAGGTTAGAGTTGCTTCGTTTTCAAAGAATTCGACAAATTGCAGATTGATTTATTTTGAAATGTTGCTGTTTCTGTTCTCAGGGTTCGGTTGTCCTGGTTCTTTGGTATGGGGGAAAACTTGTCCACGACGGTGGTATGAGCCTGGGAACCTTGACAGGTGAATTCTTTTCCCTACGATTTTATTCTCGGACATATTTTCTAATTTTTTCTGAATCCAAAAGTTAGCAGGATCAAAGGCACCTTTTTGTCCAAGGCATTAGAGGCATTAAGTTTCTTTCAAAGAAGTATTATCTGTGTTTATTTAGCCTCGCACTAAGTAAAAGCCTGCAAAGTTTGACCGTTTTAATGAAGGTTGTGCATCAAGTTAATAGAACTGGAAACATTTTTTCGAGAGCCAACAGTTTGAACATTACTCTAACGAAACTCACTTCCAACAACCGCGAACAACTTAGTTTTTTGTAAATGGGACTTAGTAATGTTTCAAGTGATTATTTCGGGCGATAGTGGCTAAACTCAGCGAAATAAGCAATTTTCATTTTGACTCTTTCAGCGTTCATGCTGTACACGTTGAATGTAGCCATGGCCTTTGCTTTTCTTTCTTCGCTGTATGGGGATTTCATGAAGGTCGGTGCTGTAAATTTCAATATTTAAGACAAACATTTAACTGCATTATTTCAGGCAATAGCAACAACTCTTTCAACTCTTCCTTGCTCATTCGCCTATTGTTATGTTTATTCATACAGCTTATAATACATGCTATAGCAATATTATTGGTTTATTGCCCATGAAAATGAAAGTAGAACAATGTTTAGGCTAAGATCCTATGGATTTATAGTAAATATACGTTTAGCGAGCTAAACCACCCATCTGTATTCAAAGTATAGTGACCTAGATGTGTGTCCCCTTCTCATTTTTATCAGCTGTTCCCTTTAGTGCAAAATTTTGTAAACTCTCTTATCTGTTTCTTTAAGTGCACTTTGTAGTCCAGTCGAAAATGGCTACAATTAGAAAATAAATGCTGTTATGTCTCCTTTTTTAGATATTTGAAGCTCACTGTACATCTTACAATGTAATGTGAAATTAGATGTTTTTCCCTTAGGAAACTCTCAAATTCAGTTTTTTTTCATTGTTCCTGTTGATATCTGTCTTATTTTTAATAGGCTGTTGGTGCTTCTATTCGAATTTTTGAGCTATTTGATCGAGAGCCGAAGATTAAGAGTGGAACTTCATTTTTAACATCCTTAGAAGGAGGTACCTTACATACCAAATTACCTTATATGATTGTAAGAATGGTTTAGCCAGTCATAGGCCTTGGTCCTATGTCACTATAGCCCTATGGCCCTTTTTGCTTCCCCTGATCGCAAAAGAGCGCCGACTCAGATGGTTTAGAAGTTACTAGTTACATTAGTGCATTTCTGAACAATTATTGTTTTAATCTCATTTTAGACTGCCTTGTCATGCTCGGCTTTCCTTGGTCTGTTTAGAGATTTTGACCACAGTGCAAAGTACAACTTTCTTGTGCAATCCGACATTGGCGATTTCGCACGCTCGCTTTTTTGCAAAAGATTTTATGGAAAAACCAGAATGGCCATTATGCCATACAGTAGGACAACATTATTGTTCTAATTGTTATTATTTAACTTCGGCTTTGCTATTTCTTGCCAGAAATATGCTAGTCACTGCTAACTGTTAACTTCTAACAAAGAGTCCAAGACGGCATTTTCTTCCTTCAAGATGTGGGCTGCTCAGAGTTATGTTGGATTCTTCAAGACTTTGACACGATGCACAATGTCAAGTTTCTTGAGATTATTATCTAAGCTTTTTGAAATGAATCCCACCCCAAAACACCTATAGCAACAGGGAGATGGAGCAGAAACTGTGAACGCAAGCGCGAAAATTTACAAGTTTGATCTGCTCTTGCTCCGAGCTGTCTCCTTGCAAGCCCTTTTCTGTCGTTGCAAACATATCCCATGCTTATATCGTGCATTTCTTAAATCTTTTCCTCCTCTCCTTTTTTTACTAACCACCTCTTTTTATCATCTGTGAAGGTTGATTAATTGTGTTGTCTTCAGTTGTTTCTTTTGATACAGCAGGATTATTCCTCGATACATCATAGATTGATAATTATCTAAGCCTCCCATAGATTAGTTGTAGTAGCGCACGGGTCCAAGAAGTCTGTCCAGTGTTGTCCGGCTCTCTGGTTAAAGCTAATAGGGCTGCCATATCGTCACGTTACTTTCGGTGTCCGGGTATAATTGTTCATGTAACCTCAACTAGGTGGTCGGCCAACCAAGAATGAAGAGCCAAACAATTGTTCATGTAGCCTCACTAGATGGGCTGTCTGTTATGACTAAAGGGCCCGTTCTACCCTTAGTAGAGTCAAAAAACAAGGATCCGCAACAGAATTCTGGGGAAGTAGGTTTGAATGCTTTTTCTAGGGCAGTGAAACCTGCTGATCAAAAATAGCTGAGGCAACCCTGGCAAAAAATGTGTGCGTGGCCAACAGGGCGTCTTTGTCGAATTGGATTCCTCATCCAGTGGTAGCTGAGCTGTCCATTTTTGCTTGATTACAGATCATTTCCTTGCACGTGATTGACATAAGCTTTTGTTTGTCTAGTCACTGTACAAACATTTGATTGCGAATACCTCCTAATCTTTGACAGTCCTATCAGAGACCGGAAGCGTCTTCCCAACAGATGAAAGGAGAGATCGAAAATTACTCGATGTTCCTCTATCGAATGTAGCCTTCTTTCCTTGACCAAAGAAGCTTGAAATAGCATCTGCTCCGATGTTAGTATGAAGAGGTATCATGACCTCGGCCATTTCTTTCGTACAAAGTTATCTGCAGTCGTAAAAGACTGTGTCAATCCAAGAGTTCCATGGATCTTTTGGGGAGTGTAAGCACACATCACGACAACTTCTGTGTCCTCTGCATCAACTACCACATCATTCATGATTCATATAGATCTCAATTTTGTAGATATAGCTACAGAAGCTAGTACTGTATCGGCTTCAGAATTTTCAAATTCAAATTCTGCAATGTGGGTGACACAGAAATGTCTTCACACTTCAAAGAGAGTAGATAACTTTAAACTCCTTGTTCCAGCCAAGGATGCAAATCCCTTCTTTAAGAAAAACCATATTCTCCTATTATTTCCTTTATTTGCCCACATATGATTGAACCCCCTTTTTGCAAGAAATTTATCATTTTTGAACAGGTAGATGTTTCTTGAGCCATCAATATAACTGCTGCTTGATCTCTTTGCATGCTCACTATCTTTGATGGTGACAATTCCATCTTCATAGTAGTCGCTCACACAGACTGTTTTTTACTAAATTTTGGTGTCTCTGACATATGGTATTGAATATCATTAGGGACCAATTGGACACGAAGTTTACTTTCGTAATTTTTCCCTGTTTTAAATGATGGGGGGCCATTTTCTCAACAATAACCCAATATCTATTACTGAAGTGTAACTTCCCTCAACTTGCTGCTCTGTGAAGCTTTTTTGATACAGTAACTTAGACTTTCGGCATTTTTGGAGGGTCCGATTTATATTGAATATTGCAAGTCATTTCTCAGTGACATGATTCTCGAACAATCTCAACAGGCTGAAGTTTGGTTGCTTCTCTGCTGGACTAGCTTCCTCTGTCATAGCTCTGTTTTCTATGGCATCACTTTTTATAACTCTATCTTGGCGATCATCAATCCCTGGCGGCTTTCCAAAGAAAAGTATTGATTTCCTGTGAATTTGATCGCTGAACGATTCCCCCTTTGGGAATTATTTTTTCTTTTATAAACGATGTTGTCTCATTAAGCATTCTTTTCAATAAAGTTTAGCCTCTCTGTCAGTGGCTGCCGTCTCGAATCTTCGACCGAAGAAGAAGATGCGAGCAGGCCAGACTGTAGAGAACGAAGCTCTGGCTTTCTGAAATCGAATGGATCAAAGTTGTACTCGTCAATTAGGCAGTCCATATCTTGGATTGCTTGTTCATCTGTTGATAGGCGCAGCTTACTGTGAAATTTTGAACTATTCTATACAGCGAGGCTCGTACCGTATTTAAATTATTTGCTTTCTCGTTCTTTGAAAACCCACCCGGCTTTATGTTTTGACCCTTTGTTCATCTTGCATTCGATCCAGAGGTCCATTGGTTATATCCAAAAATGGCTTTCCTGTCATGGAATGCACTAACAACTGAGACATCAATGCATCATCGAGTGTAGAAATTTCCAGCCAATACTCTGCCAGCCACCGACTATACTTATCATTATCATTGATTTCCAGCCAGACAGTCAGACATCCAAGATCACACATTCACATCGCCTTTCCTTCAATATTTCCTACTTCAAGTCGTTATAATTCATTGACTTCTCATTCTCCTTTTCTTTGATCCTTGTGTCAAATAGGCAAGCAACATCAATTATATACAGTAACTGGTCGGTAATGGCTAATCGGACAATTATTATTATTAATATTACTACTATTAATGATGAAAGCAAATGTTGGCGCGTTTTCAATCATTACAATTTCTCATGAGGTATCCAGAAACTTCAGTTTGAAAAAGTGCGGGAGGGTGACGGGTCGCACGCGGGGAATCTACGGCTTTGCTGCGTTTTCGGTGCAAAGTGTTTATAAACTTATATTTTTCTATTTAGCTGCCCTACCAACAAGAGCTTCATGCAAGACAAGATTACTCTTTTTCTGAAAATAATCACATTCTTCAAAATCAAATATGCTCTGCAGCAGACATGGAGAACTCTATTCGTTGTCTACATTGTCATGAAAAGTTTATGTTTACTTTTTAGTTGAAATCAAATTCGAGGATGTTTCCTTCCGTTACCCTTCGAGACCAGATACTGATGTTTTAAAGGTATATTTTTGTACAAAAGTGTATTTAGAAGTTGATTCACTGTTTACGTGCCCACTTATATCGAGATAAATTACGGATATTCATCTTTTATTAAGCCGAAGTTCTGCCAACTCGTCTGAGTTTTGCAAAATTCCTTTGCGAATGAATATCGAAAAGATTATTAGCCCATTTTAATTTCATTCTGTAGAATCAGGAAAACTTTAATGAAAATCAAATAAGCATTAGTCTAGGATAAGAGGTATATTCTATGTTAGGGTAGACACAACATCGCAATTTCATTTCTGGCAAACCTTCGTAAGCATCCCGGTGCATGAAGTCGTAATTATCTTTCGCCGTCGTATAGGATGTGTCGCTCTTCATAAAGCCAGGAGAGACTGTGGCTCTTGTTGGTCCATCTGGTGGTGGAAAAAGTACAATCATGAGCATGATAGAGAGATTTTATGATCCCGATAAAGGGGCAATTACAGTAGGTAAGCCCAAAAAATATTTACTGATTTCGATGATTCCCTTTGATTTGTTAAAGGAGGAACTATTTGATGCCATTGTGAACAGCCCACTGCATTTCAATTACTGTTTGATCATTTTAGTTGCAATAATTTTAGCTGTAGCTCAAAATACCAACTCTATATATGTGAGACTTATGAACACTACGTATACATTTCTTTAGCAATGTTATTATCTAAAACGTTTTGTTTTGTCGTCAGGCAAAGTACATTTGCCTCAAATAGACATTGACTGGTTTAGAAAAAAAACTGGTATTGTCAATCAAGAACCAGTTCTGTTTGCAACTACAATTGCTGAAAACATAGCTTATGGAAAAGAAGCTTCTGAAGAAGAGGTGTGATTGTTTAGCTCTTAATTAATATAAATATTTGCAAATGCACTGCTTCAGGTGTTTATTAAACATTGACTGCTGGATAAAGATTTTTGTATAGTTATCTGTAGAGGAGAATTTTGAAACCGCATTCAACCTACTTGTTTGTGGCTCGGGATTTTTATTAATCATTGGGTACGGGTTAAATATTTGGTCATAGCTGTCTTTAAAGACGTTTTCTGAAGAAGGACCATCTCTGCACGTAACTAGCTGTTTGCCGAATGTGGCTAGTGATATTTCCTCCATTTACTGCCGATTAAAGATAAGGGTATAGTTGCTTGGTTGAGTATAGCTAAAATAAATTTGCCCTTGCGTTTGTAACACTTGTTAAGGACAGGTTTTGATCCTTTCTTTTCTTTCATTTTTGGGCTTCCTATCAATTATCTCTGCAAAGGATAATTTCACATTTACCTGGGGTCCATTTTCAGGAACAGTTTTCGCTTTTAATATCTCTTCCAAGGCCTCAACTCGTTGTGTTTTGATTTCAGATTATCGATGCAGCAAAACAAGCAAACGCACACAAGTTCATATCTGAATTCGAGGTAGGTGGAAAAAGTTGCTACAATTATTTGATTTAATACAGACAATTCATGGAAAGCAATTAGCCCCAGTAGGTGTGAAATAGAGGTTTGTTTGAAAATGTGATAAGGGCGTGCTTAGGCCAGTGTGGATTTTGTTGCTTGAAGACGTAGAAATGCCAGTTCAGTCTGCTATGAATTAGTTATTCTAATGGTTATTCAATTCCTTGCAGTTGTGTCATATTTTCCCTTGATATTCCTTGCTATCACGTATTTTCGTAGTTATTTGTTGATTGGTCGTTCAGTGATAGGCCTTTGATTGATATTCTTAGTGGTACAGATAAGATCATGTTATCTTATTTAGTGGGCTAGAGTCGTCTGTCTTTTCAATGAAATATGATCGAATACTAATAAGTAATATATTTCGTTTGTGGCGGTGATTTTATCACACAAATTATTTTGAAAGAATATATTTGACACGAACCGCGGGTGAAATTAAGTTTACTGATCCTAAAATGCAGTAAATATCGTATTTTAGTGGTGCTAATTGGTAGCTTTTTACGAGTCTTTAATATTGAACAGAGTCTAGGATTTACAATGAGTCGATTCACAGTTAACAATTTTTTCCGTTGTTATAAAGATTTTATGTAGAGGGTGCATTTTCTCTAGCTCTTGAGTCAACTTGTTTATAATTCTTGACAAATTTATTGTCAAGATAGACAACATTATTATTAAGAAGTCAGAGATTTCTACAAGCTTAGCACGCCTCAGTTAGCCTTGCCTCGTGATGTTTTATTTACTATGAATGTTGCACTAAATGCGCCTCAATTCCTTTGACCTGATTTACAAATAGAAAGCTCTTAATTTGATATTGAGTTTCACCAAAGTCATAGTGTACATTTTTTTTATTTTTAAGAGGGAATTT
>WUAR02026237.1:0-10259 GCA_015164055.2 Chrysaora achlyos
CTCTAAGACAAAACGTAATCAACTTATGTTAACGTTATCTGCCCTTGCTATCAAAGCTCTTTTCATACATACATATACACATGTCGAGATGAAGAGTATAGTCTTTTGAGTCTTTTCTTCCAAGTACATATACACATACACACATACATAAAGATAAACTCCTACAATTGTATAGGCCCACTTACTGAGTATAAAAACGTCGAATTTTTTTATGTTGCTACAGAAATGCACAATTTATCTCAAAAACGATATTTTTCAGGTCAAGGTCAAGTCACCTTTTCATCATTTGCAAACAAAGATCTTGAAGGGTAACTATAGTTTCAGCTTGAATGTTGAACTACACTTCGTTTCGATTTAGTGTGAAACAGTTAATGCCACAACTTCCACAATCAAATGCGTGGTGTGCTACCAGTGAAGTGCATGGCACATCCCGCAATGCAAGTTGAGATGTGTCATGATTGCAATTCTTCTTCTTAAGCCCATTGTTCACCATCTATCAGACACTTCTATGTTTATTACGAAGCTTGAGTGTCCAACTCAATTCAATTCAATTCAATTTCATATGAATTCAAACTTTTAATTACAGAATAAGTGATAGAAGATTAAAATTAATTAAGTAAGTTTAGGACACTTGGAAAAAACTCAGAAGAGCTATCGTGCCAAGTGCCCTTTACACAATTTGATACTCAAATTAAACAATACACATATGAAAGTGAATTACACGTTTTCATTCAAAGAAACCTAGCTCAAGCTCGAATAGTTAGTTATGTTTGAAATGTTGAAATAGAGTTAATAGTATTCTGATGAATAATTAAGATGTGAAAAATCGATAATGAAATAATAGGGGTGTAACTATTCAATCACTTTGAGCTGCTTTCTTATAAAAAAAAATGTGCAAAACAGAACAAAACAGAACAATAATAGCTAAATAGTTAAATTCGAATTACAGAATACTGATTAAGTTGAGTTGCAGAATAAGTTTCAAATTCAAGATGTTAGCTAGTTTTACGTTGGGTTGAAAGTTTAAGATAAAATCGATAAAATAAAGGATAAAAGAAAAAAAAAAGAAGGAAATAAATAAGAAAAAAGGCCAAAACACAAATGCTATCTTAATATGATTTTAGAAGGATTCTTGATTGGGATTAAGATTGAGATTAAGTACAGATTAATTAATTAGGAATTTATTAGAAGCCATTTTTTGTAATGCCTTGAAAAAGTATGCTTATTTTTGAATTGCCTAATATCATAAGGAATACTGTTCCCAATGTTTACTCCATTGTTAATAATACTTTTATGTTTGATGTTTGTTCTTATAGCAGGATAGCAAGATAACTTTATTCTTGTCAACACACGTTTGTCAAGGTTCTTTTTTTTAACAATACTGATGGTCACATGCAACTGATTCTGGAACATTTTCAAATGTCATTTTGTTTGAAACTGGCAGTTCTTGTCGACAAAGCTTCCTCCTTGGCTTCTTTGAAGGTTTTTCATATCCAAGACTTACAGTTGGATTAGGATTGTTAAATGAAGGCTCACCATCGACAAAGTGGACCCAGCAAACCATATCACTTTGTCCAGGACTCCAACTTGTATTTTTCTGTGTTGTTCGATTGATAAGCTCTATTTGTTTGTCAGAATTTCATAGCTGAAAGCCAACATTGCAAACAACAGCAATTTAAAAAAATCGAAAAACTTGACCAATGGATTGGCAAGTTCTCTGAGCCAGTTTTCCCTTTTCCTCTTCCTTCTTGCCTTTCGTTGCCTCACGTTTTCCTTTGCTATGTGAAGATGGAAACAAATATTGGAAGAAAGCTTCACTATTCCACCAAATAACTCTACAATCCATGATACATTGTAAGAAGAGACTATGATGCGCCTTAAATAATGACATAAGCTATGATCTATATTTCGTGCGATTAATTCCTTAAATGAAATCAGTTACAATATCTACAGTTGCAAAAGTTCACATTACCAATTGAAGTGAAATCAGTCTTAAGAGCAACTACGAAAACAACAGCAACAACAAAATAATTACAACGATAATAACGACCCTAATAGATAGGAATGATGACCAATTTTTACCATGGAAGGAATTTTTTGCCTATTGTACTAATTTTAATACAGTTATAATTTAATATAGGAAATACAATGGCTTTTTGAAACATGTTGAACAGTTGAATGTACTTGGAGTCTTTTCTTTCTTTCCTCATACAAATAATTATTTATATATATTACTTCCAACCCAATGTGTCGGTAAGTTCCACCGAGAGTGCAATTTACATACCAGTGCAGACGGGGTTCAATTGCTCCCGTGATCAATGGCCTCAACTGTGAGTTGGAGAAAATTGCTACCTAGATAACACATAAAAAGCAAAAATTAATCTAATTTTTAAGAGAATATATATGTTTTTTGTCTCCCTTTCCTACCCAAAAACAGAACTGCCGTACGCAATCCTACACCAACTGTAGCATTCTGCCACCCCCTGGTCAATACTGTTATAAGGGGAACAATTAGGCGCCATAAGTTATTTTCCCATGCAGTTAAGGGCGTTTGATGCCAAATCATCTAAGAGACTGTGTACATCATCGCCTATATTTATGCATATGCATATATTTATGATACTCAAGTTTATTTCTTTTAACATCGGCCAATTGCTAAATCTTGGGGCCTATGTATAAGTATAAAGATTCCCCAAGACTCCACCATCAAACACTGTCCCCCAAATATTATCCCTGTTTCACATACTCTACCTCAAGGAATGATACCCTACAACTTGTAACCTTATAGTATACCCGAGTATACCCCTTTCAGAAAATATCCCATCACGCCCCTTGAAGGCGCATATACATGCAAATTCGCAGCAAAAGGCATGTTTGCGTGTTTTGAAAGGCTTGCAAAATCCACATCATGGAAATCCACCTTCAGTTGGGAAGAAATTGCTAAACCCACAATTCAAAGGTAGTAGTTTCAAATCGTAGTCTCAAATACAACAATATAGCCCAGACCCGAAATTTGGTAGAGCCATTTCATTGTGAAATAAATCTAAAGTAACAAAGAGATCAAAACATAACTTACAGTATTACCTTTAGTTGCCTCAGAGAATGGCACTGACTTATTTTGCTTTCCACTCACCCCTACCTTCCATTTTGAGGCAGGCGTTCTCCTACTTGATCCTTTCTGGTCTTCACTACGCTGTCGCCATTTGCTGCATCCACTGCCACAAGTCAAAACTATTTGACTTTCCTTCTCCTCTTTCTTTCTTACTCTTTTTCTTTTTTTTGTGTACTTTTTTTGCTACTATTTTGAATAGCCCATTTCTAAAAGATTTTTCGTTTCTCAATGCCATAGTGAGGATGCATGTTGAGCAAAAGTTCTTGAATAAAGTGCAACACAAGAAAAATGTACATTTCTATGCTCTACTGGTCACATGGGGTCAATGACGCCAAAGGCTTTTAACAAGTGCTATTTATTTGGCTACCTGCCAGAGATATGTGGCACTGGAAATAGTTCACAAAACATTACTGAGTTTTACTGCATTCAAACACCATTGAGTCTAACCATTGTAGTCTCGCATTCAAATAACAATTGGAAAAAAGTATCCAGTTTCGAAAAGAAGCCATATTTAAGTGTGGCAAATATCAACTGTGTGTCATGTTCTAGCCCCGGTCTAACTAGGTTATGAAAGGATCAGAATTTTTTAATTCCTTATCTACCAGGTAAGCAGACCATGAAGAGTCGATTTAAGAATAAAAAAAATTTTTTGTTAATTTTGGAACAAGTTATTGACCGGAATCTGGCCTACTTTTTCAGTTGATTGCTACACAGGGCCTAAATCTGCCAATAAGTTTTTCTAAATGAACAACGGACTTGTATTTATGAAATCAGTCTTAAAACACTAATTAAGTACTAATTAATCCATGTTTAATTGGCTTAACCTATTCTGTTATTTTTATCCATGTTTTGAAGGGTTCGTAAACATGCAACCCAATAATAAATCATACAATGCCAATAATTAATAATGAAATTAATAATGAAATAGGGAGGACCCAGTCATTATATATGGATTGTTACAATTTTCATGTAATACTTTTTCATGGAAATACAAACAAACACCCAAACATACAAAAGATAACATGATTTGATTGATTTTCTTAGAATGACTGACCCTTGGTACACACCTGAAGTTGCCAGACAGTGCTTGGAAAAGTTACATTCAGAGTTCTGTCAACAGTTTGTCATCCCATATTAGCACCATAAAGGAAGAAAAAACATCAGCCAGTGAAATTTTTTTTAGCCTCACACACTTACAACTTACCAACACTGCATGCTACAATGGACAGCAAGAAATTACCTCTGGGATATTGGAAGTTCTTCAGATCCAATGGCTGTGTGTGACAGGAAAAGGTGTCTTGTTATGGCCGATTGGAAGCCAGAGGATTCCTAGCCTTGGAAAGTGCTAAACTGGGGTCACAGTTGCCATGTATGATATGTGAGGGTAAAAAGCAAGGGCACACATTGCCATGATTTGCCATCTTGAAAGATCGATTCATTGGCTAAGTCCTTCAATAATGGGTTGATATGAAATAAAAGTTCCAAAACAGCTGAATTTGATGGTGAAGACGAAATCGAAGATGATTTCAATGGCAAAGAAACCGATCATGTTGAGCATAATGAAGAAACATTTGTTCAATGTGATCTGTAAAAATCTTGTGGAAAAAAAATTGAAAAGAAAACAGCATCACTGTAGGAAAGAGAAATGAGAAATCAGCTACTCCTAACTCTTCAAATAAAGATCAAACATCGACTGCTTTGGTAAGTTTAGAAAATAAACCTGTTCTTCCTACTAGGTAGCACTCTAACCAAGCTGCTAAACGGAGTTGAAGCTCTAGATTCCAAAAACTCTCAGCTGAAAGTTTCTGTAAGCCTTTTAGAATCTAGCATTTTAGACAACAATAAAGAAATTACAGCCTTGAAAAAGAAAACAAATCGCTACTTCTCTCCACCACCAATCCAAAATTGTATGCAATATCTAATGATCTCACATAAAAACCCAAGCTTCAGAAAACAATTGAATGATTTCAAATCAAAACTTAGTGGCCCTCAAACCAATAATTGGACCTTAAATACACATTTTTCTAATTTTTCTCCAAAAATACAGCAGTGAAATATAAGGGTTGATCAATCTCAGATTCCAGACAGCTTGGTTGATACCATTGGTAGAAGCAAAGTTTTGAAAACATCGTGAGGCATACATGAAGAAGTCCCTGTCAGTCGAGACGAGTTTCAATTGATCCACAGTCTTTACAACTCAATGTTTTTGAGAGGACATACTCTGATGTCTTATTGAATATTGCAGATTGAACCTTAGCCTTAATATCAGAATTTGATGGTGAAAAGTGTAGTGCATGCAGTGCATCATTCCAAACGGATCACGAATGGGAAATGGGAGTGAAACTTGTGCGGAGTAACTTCATAAGATATTTGTTGATGGTGTATTGTTTTTTTTTCAATTTATGAAAGCAATTTAATTCTAAGAGTAGTATGTCTTTGAAAGAGGTGGCCTCTTTGAGATAAACATTAAATTGTAATATTCTGTTTTTCCTTACTCTAATACTTCGCTTGAATTGTATAATTTCAGTTTTCCAATAGAAAATGGGCCAGTTCAGACTGTGCAGAAATTTTGTGGATCAAGAAAAGGAATCTTGAACAAGGGAGACATTTTGAATGTCGTACTTGAGTTTAAATCTATTCCACAAACACATAGTCTTGGAAGCTCAAGGTTATCGTATCTCTAGAATATTTTATAACAAAATTTCCCTTGAAAAAAGCAATAATTCTTGCAACACAGATTGTTTAGTCAACTGTATTGTCTTTCCCAACAACCATTACAACCGGCTTTCTTTTTACTCAAGGTGAACACGGTAGCAGTTTACACCTGGATTTGAAAAACTGTGAATTTTGTATTTAACCTCTTAAAACAGAAGCTATGCACTAGAATAATGAAATAGTACATCAATATGGTTAATCAACTATTGCCAACATGAGAAATAAGAAAACAAAAACAAAATGGCTCAATATTGACGAGGGGGTTGCATCTTAAACTTTTCTGCGCTGATTTGGTTTCCAGTGAATAATTCCTTGATGCCACTAGATAGAATACATCTGATTTGACCAAGAGGTTGCAAAATGTTTTTTTTGTACACTGAGTGGAACATTTTAAAAAAATTTCTGATTCAGGTGGTAAAGCATGAAAAAAACTGTTTTTAATCAAATGTTACTCCCTGTTTAATAAAATCAAAAAACAAAATCACTCAGTGTATAGAGATAAGCAAACTACACATAGCCTCTAAATATGAAAGGCCTAGGTCATTCCTAGAGTAGATTATCTGCTGGACAATATAAAAGTCCTTTGAAATCAATGTTTTGAGAAAAATGAACTTAAACATTTGGAAAAAGTAGATGCAGTTTTTTCATTGTTATATTTCTTGCATTGTCTTGAAACTTTCCAAAACTAATCAATGGCTTCCTGACTATGTTTAAAAGTAAAATAACACAAGTTCACTGACCTTAAGATGGTTTTATCACTAAAAAATTATAGCTATGCAACCCGTTTTGAACTAGGCATGTAAAAGCTGACCTGGCAAAAATACAAACTTGTAAATTTATTTTAGAATAACAGTAACATAATAAATAAGGCTGAAAATCAAATAATAGTAAAATAGATCTCTTATACTAGTGTCATCTACAATCACTATCTGGCAAGTGTTGACATCGTCAGAGGTTTTCGGTATTCTTTTTGGTTTTTTGGGCTTTCTTTTCTCATCGTGTACACTCACAGTATGAGACTAAATCACTTGAAAAGAAATTTCTGGAGTGGGCAAAAGACCAAAACCACCAGGCTTGTACTCAATTTCTTTTCTTTTTGCCTTCGACTTTCTTTCAGCTCTATGCTTGCAGCAGCTCGACCAATACTTCAAAGAAATTTTGCTTTCAGCATTCTTGATTCTTTGATTATCAATTTTTTTCAGGCCAGCTAGCATGTGTTCTCCTGCTGGAATGTCTAGGCCTGCTAATATGATGGCTTTACTTCCAGCACCAGTGTTGAAATGACAAATGGTCTCACACACAGCAGTTTCTACTCTTCTTTTTCCACAAAATTTAGTTTTCGGGCAATTTGATTTTGCCTTAATCCCAAAAGGCATCTTTACAACAATTTGTCTTCAGACAACCTGGTGAACAATGGCTTTAGCTCCTTGGCAAATGCTTCTGGCAATCTTTTGCTGTCATCATACTTTGGATCTTTTTTCCAAAACTTGCACCATGTATCAGGTGACTGTGGAGAATTTGAATGCTGTTGTTCAAGTGACTCTTTTTCATTTCTTGCCATGTGTTTGAAAATAGCCCAAATTGCTTTATACATGGCATCTTTATCCCCACTGCTATTCCTTATAGCTTGCCCATAATAGTTCTGCATTTGATCACAGACTTTGTCTGTGAGTCTACCTCTACCCCCAACTGGCTTACCATCACTTAGTTTTAAGCTTGCTTAGTTTAGTGATCTTTCTTTTGAATTCTCGTAAACTGGAACCTAGCCTCTACTGAACGTGTCCAACACATTCTTCTTTTCTTACAATATAGCTATCACCATACAGCTCAAAGCATTTCTGTTTTACTACACCAAAATAATTGCTGTCTCCATCACCAACGAAGGTAGTATAGCAAAGACCATATTTATCAATAGACCTTAAGAATATCTGGACAGCACCCTCTGATTCCATTGAATCACTGGAGCCTGTATGATTAACACTGCAAGCTGATTCATGTGTTGACCACCAATTCTTATACTCTTCTGAATCTTTGCTTCTACTCTTATTTGCCGCACATTCATGGCAATAGAGGCTTTTCACTTCGTAATCCAGTATCTCACCTGTTTCAACAGACAGAATGAATACTACCCCTATTTTGGAACTGTGGTCCCTTCTCTGCCATGTTCCATCAACAGTGACAGCAACACGACAGATGAAGGCTCCATTATCTCCAACTGTAATATCCTCTGGACTTTTTTCAAGGACAATGTCAATAAGACGGCTGGCAGAATCTTTCATTTGCTCCTCTGCTCTGTTCTTTGCCTCTCTGTGAATGATTTTACTTATCTTGTTTATATGACCGTTTTGATACAGGGGCGGGCATATTCATTATTGTGCAAATTTCGGCAGACCAGCTAAACCAATTGCTTGAGATGCAAACACAGATCGGAGATTAACCTCTGATAACTGATTTTTCACTTTGACTGACTGGGTGGTGTCTAAACCAGTAGAAGCATCTTTTAGAAAATGGCTTTTGGAACGGGGTAAGTTTACTATGGGGACTTTTACACTTACTGCACATTGCGGCATTGCTTCTGCCCTCTGCCAATAGCTTTTGGTCCAAAAGTTGAGCAATTTTATTCACCAAAGGTTTGTACACTAAGAGAGAGGGCTGATCAGCTAATGTTGTGAAAGTTTCTGCTTCAGCTTCTTGGCCTTCTCTACCTCGTCCTTTTCAAACTTCAAATAATTCAATAGGAGATGATTTTTTTATAATTTTCACTCTATCTCCCATAAACCCTCTCCTTTTTTTACTTTTCCATCGTCTGAGGGAACTAAATTTGTAGTTTTTCACCTTTTTTTTGACTGATCCTTCTTCTTGAGGCTCTGCGACTTCAGGTGAATGTACGGTAATGTTTACCCCACTTGGGCCTAGGCCTGGATCCAATACTCCACTTTCACTATCCAAAATTTCAATGAAAACGTATTGATATCACATTGGATACGATGTTTAAAAGGCAAAAGAGATACTAAATGCGGTTTTTCGTTGGTTTCTTTATTCAATTTCGAGATAGGAGCACAGAGCAGACATAGTTTGACAGTAAAATATTTTCAGATCTTCCGTGTAACTTGTTTGCTAGGGAAGTTCTTCAAGCCAATCACTGTCATTTCTGACAGTCACATGACAGTTATGAAAATCCATAGGTAGTCCATAAACAAAAGATACGTTTTCCATTTTTTTCTGGAGCTATGGGGGCTATAAAGCCTTGTAAATGTCCCCAGCAACCACACTCCCAAAAAAGTAGTCCTTGCTAAGGAAAATATTAAATTGTAAATTATTTAAAAACTGCTTTTCAAGCCTTTTCACAAAGGATATGAGCTTAAAACTTTGGGGTATAGCAAAGCATAGGATGAACTAGTAGATAACGTAAAAAACAAAATTTTGTTAGAGTTTGCGTTTTCCACATCTTACAGGTGTAAACGGCTACCTATTATAACATGGTACAAATCCCATGTAGAAGTTGTTTTTGGAGAACAGGAAGCGATTTCATGATATCAATTTTGTTATTTCAAATTTAGTTCCAGCTTAATTGGATTTCATGACTCAATAAAAATATATATGCAGTCAGCAAGCAGGCTTAAGAATTTATTAACTACCAACAATGGCAAATGTCTTGGTATGCCTTTTTTGAGCCGTTGGAGGTTGACTACAATGAATGTTTCTTGTGCATGCAGTATGGTCAATACCCAGAGGTAGAATGCTGTGTTGAATGACACTCTTGTCCAGGTAAGGGTATACACAAGCACTTGATGTGTTTGCGGTAGCATGGAGAATGAGAGCAAACTGGAAGGAAGATAAGTATACAAATATAAACGAAGACCATAAAAGCTTTTTTGTGAAATATTAATTTTGATTGCTCATTATTTTTTCTACCTTTTACTACACTGCTATCGAAAAACCTTTTCTGCATTTATGAATATTTACGAATAAACTGATTTCCCCTTTCAGTATTATATTTCTCTAGTACTACGATTCTATAAATTACCTGTAACGCCTTATAACATCAATACACTATCACAATTTATGTATCTCAAGACCTTGCATTAACTCAAATTATATGTCTTTGAAAAATTATAATGAGGTCTAGGAGTCTTGGTGTTACATTTTCAAACCCATTCGCGATCTTCTACAGTGCCTTGCAGGTATTTCACCTGTTTGCTCATACTTCCCACAAGTAGCAGAGTTCTTTGCTTCATTCGATTCTATCCAAGCGGTTGCACCAATATTTTTCAAGCCTGGAACACTGTCAAGGGTTATAGACTGCGGACACCATGGTCAAAGCTATTCACGTTGCTAGAAGATATTTCGAACACAACTTTTCAATGTCAGTAGCACCAACTCATTCCTTTCACAATATCGCAGTTTGATACACCATGGTCATATTTTCCAA
>WUAR02026348.1:0-10259 GCA_015164055.2 Chrysaora achlyos
ACATATGCAAAATTCTAGGATATCGCTTTTATATCATGTCACTGGCTTTCCTTCCTTGGTTCAAGATTTTCCATATCATATTTTATTTCATTCATTCCTTGCTCTCCATTCTATTCCTACTCTGCTTTTCTTCCGATTTATTTCTTTTTTCTTCCCATTCATTTTTCCTATATCTCATCAACTTTTCCTTACTTTGTTCTACAAAAATGTTTCCTGCTACCAAAGTACACCTTTTACGAAAGAATATTTAGCCCTGTAGGTTACAGATTACAAGTCTCTTGAAGCAAATGAGAGCTTTTATGGAAGCTCAAAATATCACACTCTTGTATAGTTATTTTAAAACTATTGATTCACAGCGTTTGAAACAAGATCAGCTATTGTAGATAGGCAACAAGAATAATTTAAGGCGATGTAAAAACGACAAGAAAGCTAAAATAAAAATATACCAATGTTTGACTTACCATAAACACTAACTCCAAAGTTTGCACTCTTTTCACCCTGAAAAACAAGAAATACTTTTTAAACCTAAAAACTTCACCATTTGAGAGAATTCTAAATTATTCCCTAAAGTTAGAAACAATTAACAAATCAGTTGTCATTTTTATCATTTTATGTTCAGAGTAAGATTAAAGAGATCCCTATTTCCGAATGGTGAAGTCATTTCATGACAATCTTGTTCACTTTTACTGAAAATATTATCATATTTGAAACAAATTGTATGATTTCTGATGTGTGCTACCCTGCGGCCCTGCATTATCGTCTCTGTTAACCCTCCCCGGCTCCCCCATGGCAAAATGATATCATCTTACGATAAACTGCAAGGCTCCAGGGTGTCGTGACAATGGCTGCAAAAAGCCACAGGAACACCTCACATTCTTGGTGATTTTTTCGTCTTCACTGACAAGTTGGTGGCAGCATCTTCCCCTCCCTCCGCTTAAAACAATGTGGGTATGGTAGTTTCATATTTTAGAGTCAACATATAAGCCTCGGCATGTCACCCTCAACTGTAACTCAACATGTAAACCAACATTGTTCTATTGGGGAGGGGGATAGTCTTGGCTGCTATTGAAAACTGGCCTAAGTGTTCCAGCACTTTTGACAGCCATTGTACATAGATTTTTAAGATTCCAAAGCCCATACTTGAAATAGATTTTCCAAACAACTATTTTGTGCACGTGATAGGCATACCTGACATGTACATGTGATTTGTGCACTGCAAAAAGGAGATTCTCATAGAGTGTTCAGTGTTTGATGCTAGTGGCAAGTAGGGTGAAAGAATTTATTTCTAATTAAGTGGACATTTCACTTCTTAGGAGTTCGTATTTGTGGAAACAGCTTCTATAGTTAGTAAGGATGACGTTTACAAAACTTCAAATCTTTTGTCGTTTCCTGGACAGTCCTTGCTATGACGTCATCAATAATTTTCCAACTGGTTGAACTAAATTTTTTGCTAAGCATTTCGGATACGCCAAAAATTCGGATAATCGAAGACGAACATTTTACCTACTAGCCTTGCTATGAAGTTTATTGTTATCACCCAGAATAGTCAATAGCTTTGGCAGACAGAAACATCGACGACAAAACTGGAAATTGCTGACAATTCTTGACATTCCTGTTTGATTGCCTTTTAGCGGTTTGGGTAATTGTAAACACGATTGTAAAAACGGACGTGATACTTCGATGTTTCCGTTGGAGTTGACTTTGATAAAGGACAACAATATAGACAGCGGATATTTTATTTGGTTAATCGAGAATTGGCTTGCAAAAAACGGATGCAGGAAACACTTTTGGCGTTCGGATAATCGAGGTTCGGATAATCGAGGTTCGGATAATCGAGGTTCGGATAATCGAGGTTCGGATAATCGAGGTTCGGATAATCCAGGTTCTGGTAATCGAGGTTCGGATAATCGAGGTTCGGATAATCGAGGTTTGGATAATCGAGTTTCGGATAATCGAGGTTCGGGTAATCGAGGTTCGGATAATCGAGGATGTACTGTAATTGGCGCTAGTGGCAATGAGGGTGAAAGAACGTATTCCTAATGAATTGTTTAGAAAATGATTGTTCTTTGTTTGTGTACTTACGAGTAGCCATTTGAAGATCAGTACAATGCTGAGTAGAATACAGCAGAACGTGATGGTGATGGTCTCGGGTGAAGCATGCTCAATCTGATCGTGAATCCAGTGTGAGAGCTAAAAGAATAATCGAAATAAAAGTCAATAAGAATTCAACACTTGTAACTTATCTCCTCTGATGAAAGCATAGAGCATGCACAGCACAGCTCCGTTATTGTGATTATCTGAGATAAAAAAGGCAAGTAACGCTTTACTAGAAAAAGATCGAAAGAAAATCTGGGCTTCGAAAAAGGGATAGACCCGAAACGTTGGTAAATTAACACATTTAACCGTGCGTGCATCAAAATATGGACACAGAAATGCTTCTTTTATTATAATTACCAAAACAAACGATAATTTTAGCCAAAATACTGTTCTAGTCAACTGAACCTTTTAAAAAAAGGTGACCACATTTACTCGTGATATCCCTCAATATACACTTACCCACCCCATGTAGATACTGTAGTAATTCTGTTTCGTTCAAGTTAAAAGTTGTAACAATTTGCATACCTCATCAAGTCCTAAAACACTCAAAGGCCCATGAAATACTCGAACAAATCCAAGTTTCATCATTTTAATTCTCTGCATTATTTTCACCAAATTTTTCCATGCTCTCTGTAGCTTTCCGTAACTTTCCTCTTCCGGGACGGATTTTTCCGCGCGGCGATTACCTCTGAAGATCTTCGTTCCGCGTAGCTGTTCGCAAGCGGGCAAACTTGGTTGGTTGTGGCAACGTTCGAGTAAATCATCCCTTGAAACGTCTGCGTCGTCTTCCTTATATTGGTTATCATTCTCCAAAGTGACATCTTCATTACGGGAATTATCTTCAGGTGCCTCCTCTCGTTCACCATCTTGAGAAGAGTGAGGAGATTCCGTTTCTGAGGATTCCCCTGACAGAGATTCCCGCTGCTCAGTGTCATCGGACTGGGGCTCTGTTGTTTCCAAGGAATCATTGGATTGCTGTTTGGTGCTGCCATGATCCGATGTGTTATTGTCAATATGCTGAGAGGGAAGATCAGACGATTCATTAGAATCTGGATTAATCTGCTCATCTTGATCGGGCTTGCGATTTTCTATCCGAGATGAATCTGAATCCGGATCATCGCTTCTAATATCCGCACTAGCTGTTGTGTCAGTGGCTTCGGACGGTGGTTTTTCTTCAGCAGATGACGTATTTTCTCCACCTGATGACGGAATATCCTTGGTAGTTTCATGTTGGCGTTCATCAGAATTTTCCAATGTTACATGAGAATCAGTCGAATTTTCCTTAGAATCTGCATCTGAATATTCCACACCATTGAAATCCGATTCTTTTATTTCTTGTTCAGTTGTACTTCTAATTTCTTTTCTTTCATCATCTTTTTCGTGTTGGTTTTTATCAAAATTTTCCAATGTTACATGAGAATTAGTCGCACTTTCCTTAGGATCTGGATCTGAATATTCCACACCATTGAAATCCGATACTTTTATTTCTTGTTCAGTTGCACTTCTGATTGAGTCTTCGACATCTAAAACAAAATACAACACTAAAATAACATATCCATGGAATGCAAGTTCATTATTCAACATCACTGTTACAAAGCTTTAATTACAAACAATATTACATCGGAGATGTTTCTATACAGCATTATTACTTCAGTAGATCGCGCAGAAAACACTGAAAACAGCAGTAACACATCCATATCCATGGGATCTAAGAGCCTTATTCAACATCACCGCAGCAAAGCTTTAATCACAAACAACATTTCTTCTAAGATATTTCTATACAGCACTATTACTACAGTAGATAGCCAAGCAAACACTGAAAAACAGCAGTAACACATCCATGGGATCTAAGAGCCTTATTCAACATCACTGTAGCGAAGATTTAATTACATACAATATTACTTCTAAGTTGTTCCTATACAGCACTATCACTGCAGTAGTTAGTCCAGAAAATTATTGAGCAGCTAGCAAGCATTAAGCACTGCGATAATATAGCCATTTATGTCAATAATGTTGCTTTGTTGCCTTTAGCAGCATCAAATCTTGAAAACATTTTCCTAAACTCATCAAAAGATAAGTCTAAACAATCGGCGGAAATCCGCCTAAACAAAAAAATGATTAAAAATCAATAGATTTCAAGAAGATCTTTCTTTATTCAATCAATTACTTTTAACAGTATTATCTAGGGATATAATATATAATAACGAAGCCCTCACCTTGCGAGTCATCTTTCTTCGCTTGCAGCAGCTGTCTGTTACTTATACCACTAGACTCTTTACCGTCGCTTTCTTCCAAACTTGATGCATTCAATTTTTCGGATTCATCCTCAACCGATAATTCATTTTCACCTTTAGATTCTTTTTTAAGAGCATCTCTTTCTTCACCTACTTCTTTCTCTTCTCTTGACAAATTTTTATTAGTTTCTTGATTGCTATTGTAACTTGGTAACTCTTCATTTTTTTCAACTTCCTGTTCGGAATTCTTGGAATCATCATGCACTTCTTGTTTTTCTTCAACCGGTTCTTTTTCGCTTGCCTTGTCATTTTCTTTGAAGCCGTTCACAGAATCTGATATTTCGTCTTCATCACCTTTTTCTTCACGTTTTTGTTGTTCTGCATCTTTTTTCATAAGCCTATTCGTGAATGCTTTGAATTTACTCTTCAAAACATTTCCAAAACCTCTAATTACACCTTCGTCATTTACTTGCGGTGAGGTGCTTTCTTCATTTGGTTTCTCGTCAACAGCATCTTCACGTTGTTTGTCTTCAGTTCCATTAGATCTAAAAGATTCATCAGTCACTGCTTCATCTTGGTCACTTTCTGCATCAGTTTTGGCTTGATCACGTTGTTCCTTGGCATGTGCCGCTTTAGAAGATGTTTCACTTCCTCCTGCAGGTGGTATTGGCTGCTGAGTGGTCAGTGGCTGCTCGATGGCTGGGCTCGAAGAAACCTCAATTGCATCGGCCTCTCCTTGTTTGTTGGTGAGACTTTCTCCCTTGGTCTGTTCTTGCTCTGTTGTAGACACTTCTTCACTTTCTTTGACATTCTGATCTTCTTCATTTGAAAAAATGCTATCTGAAATTACTTTGATTTCCCGCTTTGTTTCTAGTTTATGATCAGCAGGCTTATTAACTTCTCCATCATCGATTTCTTTCTTTGCATTTTCAGAAATTATAGTAGAGTCAATTTGTTTCGAGCCATCTTCTTGAACTTCTTTCTGCTCTGAATCACCTTGGATGATTTCCGTTGATTTTTCTGCAGCTTTTTTCTCACTTTCCTTGTCAGGAATTTTCCCACTTTCTTCTTCTTTAGAAGATGTAGAATCAGCAATTTTACTGTCATCTAGATTCTGACTTAGGAATGCTTGAAGCAGTGGACTGTTAGGTACTTGTAACTGCTTCAAAAGATCATCTGTAATGAGTTGTTCTACCATTCTGATTACCTGTGGACTTGGCTCTTCATCAGTATAATGTGCCTGTAAATATTTATCAATGTGTTTTTGTTTCAATGCTGGAAAATTAGGATGTTCTTCATAATTAACAGGTGTCTCGTCTGTTGTTTCTGCCAATCGCTTTTCTTGTTTCGCCTCCTCTTCTTTCTTGCTTTCCACGTTCTGTCCTTTATCTGTCTTATTTCCCTTGCTCTCCAACTCTTCTTGCTTGCCTTCCTCATTCTCTTTGTCCTCCTTTTTCTCATCATCATTCTCATTTTCTAACCGTACATTTCCTGGCAAATCTTTAGGGTCATAATTTACCATCATATCCATTAAAGGACTGTCTGGCTCTCTCAGTTGCCTTATTAAATCATCCATAATAAACGTCTCAACTTTTTTCATTGTATCATCATCAACTTGCTTGTCTTGGTAATTATCTATCAAATAATCCTTTATATGCTTGTTTTTTATGATATTGAAATTTGGGAGCTTCTGCATTTCTTCTCTAAACAAATTATCATCTAAATCAGAAGAAATAGTCTCAGGTAAATGTTTGTGAATGCCATCTTCTCCTACAATTGGTTCTATTTTTAAGCTATGGTCTAAAGGCTCTTCTGAGTTCTTTACTGTTTCCCCAGTTTTATCACCACTAAATGCAGTTGGATCTAAAGATTCATCCTTACTTTCACCATCATCTGTCACATCTTTTGCTGAGTCAGCTTTTTCTGTTGACTCTTTTAACTGTGAATTATCATTAAATGATGCTTTATTTTCAAATGTCTTCAATAAAGCTTCTTCTTCTTTCTTGAAAAACTCTTTCAACTTATCAGATTCAGGCAAATTAGAATTTATATTATCATCATCAGTATCTTGACCAGCAACTTTATCATTTGGTTTGCTGGTGACAGATTTATTTCCAGGTTTTTGAGTGTCATTTGATTTTTCAGAATCTACTTTGGGTAATGTCAATTTTTTTACTTGTTTTTTTGTGTAAACAAGCTTTTTGGATTTTTTCTTTCTTGGTAGCTTTGGCTTGGCCTCCATGCTGCTTGATTCCAATAGCCCTTCTCTTTCAGGCATTTGGTCAGAGTCTTCAGCCTCAGAATCATCAGGACTCTCTTCAGCCTCATTCTCATCTTCCTCTTCTTCCTGTTTGTAAAACAGCGAATAACGAGAAGGTTTGTATAATGGGTTAATTTGTATTCTGCAGTTAATTACTTAGAAATTTAAAAATTAAAATAGTACATTAATGCGGGGACCAATGAACCACATTTAAAGCTAAACCAGGCTCCATTCTGAAGATATGGTACAATTATTACTCATACCATGGTCTGTGAATTTAGACAGGTCCCTGCTATGACTTCATGAATAATTTCCTTTACACGACAATAACTCAAAAACGACAATAGATGTTGACGTTTCGCAAAGGCCATCCTTACTAGCAAACACCATCAAAGCTCTGTTCATAAATGTGAGCTCCCATTATTGATAGGTCCACTTTTCAGCAATAACTACTCATTTATACAGTAACATTTTTTCAAAGGATCACCAGTAGATTTGGGGACAGTAGTGAAACAAGAAGGCGAATTGTATCAATTTTTGGATGTTTTACAAATAGCTTTTGAAGGATTCTCAAAGAGAGGGACTAGACTATCCTTGTTAATCCTCCCCATAGTGGACAGATCTGTCAGATAATGATGTTTTGTTTGATTCAATATAGCAAGAGAATGTGCAGTAACAAGAATCAATAAAAAATGTTGATTAAAAGAAATTTCCACTCACGTCAGGAACATGCACAAGGTTTTCCATTTCAGTATGAAAGGTGATTTCTTTCAAGTAGCTGGATGGGATTGTACCTCTAACATCACCAATCTACAAGATTATCAGATTTAAATTCAGGTTAATGACTATGGCAGGTCATGTCAGGATAATGTAGAGCAAGGTAAACAAATTAAGTGAGAATAAGGACACCAATTATATCAATTGACACTTTTTGGAGCCCATAGTACAGACTTCTAGCTTTCTCAAGAGCTGGCTTGCATTGTAGTGACTTAGACATTCTTTAATTTAGGCCTTCCTTCTCATTTAGGCAATTTCCATTCATTCTGTTGTTTTCACATAACTCACCTACGCATCCCATTATCTCGTAATCACCACATCATTTGCTTCACCCACACATGCCTGCCTACATTGAATCATCTCACCAGGTCATTCCCGCATTACTCCAATTATTTTCCTTATTCGTAAATTTCATATACTTAGCTCATTTCCGTATTTCCACTTTAAACACCTGTGTTTGTTTGTAAATATTTAGTTTTGTTCAGTCCAGTAGATTGTTAATACGTAACACTTGTCTCTTTCTCTGGTCTGTTTCTGGCTCCGTGTTTCCTGCACTTTAATTATGGTCTAAACTGATGAAAGACAGTTCCTTTGGAGTTCACCAGCAGCTTATTAGTGAAATATGAGCACACGATAATGTTTTACTAAAGAATCAAATACTGGCCTTAATTGAAAATTATGCCAAAAGTAACGGTTGTAATGGCATGTTTTCACCGAAATACATTTCTAGTTGCTTTGTTGCATTAAGCAAATCAAAAAGGGGGCTTGAGTCCTGCAGTAGTCAGCACCCATGTTTGAGCCTATAGAGAATGCTTTTAGTGAAGACATTAAAAAAATTATCCAGGAAGAAGACCACCAAACAGCTTCTTCAACAACTTCTATAGGAAGAAGACCCCAAAATAACAAAAAACAATTTGAAATGAACAACCAACATTTTTTGATTCACTGCAGTAGTCTGTTAAGAACAATTGCGTGAGTATTGGTAATTAATTTCAATTTGTTTTTTGTTATTTTGATAGTCTTCCTCCTATAGAAGATTATGGCAACATATGTTAAACTTGTAGCAACTTTTAATGAAGAAAATTAGCTTATACCTCGAACTCAGAAATTTTCCCATCATCACTTTTGCTGATAATATCAACTTCATCTCCAACGAGCAGGCGAACACCTTTAGTTTTGTGAGGTTTTTTCACTTTTGCACTAGAAATTGGATCTGGAAATAAGAATGGTTATCGTGACACAAATAGCGAATCTTTATAAAGAAGTAGAATCCATCGATTAATTTACGTACTGAATTATAAACACATGGGTTACTGTAATGGGAGTAGAGGGGTGGTTTGATCTTACCCCCTTCTTCTGTTTACATATAAGAAAAAACAAACAAAAAGTAAACAGGCTTAAAAAGCAGCCAAGAAGAAATTAAAAGTTAATATTTAGGCAAAGACAGGTATATTAAAGAAAATTTCTGTCTCAAAAACCAAATATTTATATTTCAAAAGCCGATCCTCGAACGCAGCTTAATATTTCTCCTTCCAAATAGCCTGCCTCCCCCTTTAGGAACTTCTTCCTCCCTCCATAATTGTCATGTTCTATATCAACAATAGTTTCGAAATTTGTCTTTTGAAGTCTGCTCATTGTCATGCCTAACCCTAAAACGAGTTTTATTCACAAGAGTTTTAAGATCTGTAGTGATGAAGTTGGCAGTATCTCTCGTCAGAACCTTTAGGCCATTCTTTCGAAAGAGATTTCTCTATGTAATGTAGTGGGAACTTCAGCCAGCCGGCCACCAAATTACATTTTCATTAGACCTATGGCTAAAATAATAATCATAACAGACCTGTACAATCCTTGTTCATGCAAATTCGGGCATCTACAGCGATCAAAAATACAACCAGAAGTATTGTTTTGAAGGACCAGCACAGAAAATCCGCCATGTTTTGATAAAAGTTTCTGAGTTGGCGACGCATGCGTCGAAGAGGAACAACTTCTCACGTTGACCTGTGACGTGTCAACGTGTCCATCCAGTGGTGCCCCTGAGCTAGCGGCATTGTTAAAAGTTCTTTAATTTCTATGCTGTGTTTTTAGCTGCACTAGAAAACTTCAGTACATGCAGAAAATTATATCTGCAATATTGCAATATCAGGATATAGCGAAGGTAGAAATAATCATTTTAAAAAACACAAGCAAGTTAGTGATTTGACTTGCAGCAGCCTCGATTTGACAAATTCTGATGATTGCGTAGGAGCATGACAACTGTTCATGCAGTGGCGCATAGTGATAGCTTGAATTTTGGCGCGAAAGTTCGCTTTGATTTGTTAGGCCAATGGCAAGATTCAAGAAGGCAGCATAAATATGCATCTTTTCTTCGTAATTTTATGGAATTTCTTTTACAAATTTAGCTCTGCAAGCCCAGAAGAAATAAACTGGAGGTGAATTATTTGATAAAGTTATGATCTGGACTTTAATTCTACAAAATTCTATGTCAGGGTCCCTATGATTGAAAGCTTTATACTCTATTCTATTCTATTCTTTATTCCTCGATTTTGTACCGTTGTAAACGGGTTACGAGCGGACACGCCAAAAATATACACACAATGTTTCTTCAAACATATGCTTCAAACACGGAGCAGGACAGCCTTGCTCAAGCCTATATGCCCACAAGAGCTTTCACAAACCTCTTTGGCTGGGCTGTACGGTTAAGCTACACGTCTATGGTCCAAAACTGCTCTTCTTGGTCATGCACATAGTGAGAGCAGCGTAGTGTATTGGTTAGCACTTGCGCCTTTGTGCCCAAGGTCTGTGGTTCAAACCCAAGCTAGGGAGCACAAATTACAAGGTGTAAAAACCTGGCTCTCTGTGACTCGGATGATCACGTAAAAATGGCGGGCCCG
>WUAR02026459.1:0-10255 GCA_015164055.2 Chrysaora achlyos
ATATATATTTGAAGGCGAAGATATAGGGGGCAATGGCCCCCAACAAGCTGCTCTCGTTTCCAGGCCTTGGTGAGGGGCTCTCTAATATCCCTCGTCTCCCTGTAGCTAGTAATGTATCACTGATTGATTAAAGTGAAAGGCGCGATTTGATTTTAGGGCCTAACATTGCCAGGCTTGTAATTATTCAATTCTCTCATTTAATGTGACCTTATTTGCTGTATTTCAAGACTCATTTACAAATAGAAGAAAAGAAATCAAACTTTTTGGAAGCAAAAGCATATTATGGAGAACGTTTTTCGTAAAAAACGATGTTGTAGTTGGTTGCTATGGAAGGGAGGTTCAATATTTTGTGGCGTAATCTAGGACCAATTCAGCAAAAGAGCAAGCGATGAAACTTCTTCAGCGTTGATAAATAAAGCTAAACAGAGATGGAAGCAGAACCATCAGAATTTGTTTGCATTGACTGCAATCTTCGCTTTAAAAATTCGGGAACGTATGAAAAACACAAAAGAAAGTTTTGCCAAGGAAGAAGGGAAAATAGTTGGTCACCTACAAGTAAACACAGTGCAATAACCCTTTTGAATGGTCGGCAAGATTTACGTCCCCAGCCCTCTGCCAGTGTTGACTTCTGGGCTGGAAAATCCAACACTGCTAGGAGTGTTCAATCCCACAACAGACAAAGGGTAGGCTATCATGCAATTTTTAGATAGATAGATAGATAGGCGCATACGCTTGCTATCTTCACAAGGTATGGATTTCTGTGCAGAGCACAGGAGGACCACTGAATAGCCCAGGGCTAATCTAAGCTGTGCGATACCAGTCCTTCCTCTCGATGTGACCACACCTTGTGATTCCTTTTGCCTGGAATTAAAGAGAGCTGGCGACTCTCCTCACTCTTTCATAGCAAGTTTGACCTGGGTGGGAATCGAACCCACAACTGTAGATTGCCAGTCCCACTCGCTCACCACTGGGCCATTCTGGCCTTTAGATTAAGGACAGCCAAGATGTGGAAGAGAGAGAGAAAGAGCTACTGCTGCCAGACTGAAAAGTATGGTACTTTTTTAGGGAATCACACATGAAGAAGACATTGGCACAATCAGACATTCTAAACAATACAGTCTTTTGTTTCAGGTGTAAACCTATTGTTTTTTTAGGTGCACCAGTACCTTGCTTTCCAATCAAGCCTAGGCAAGAAAATGATCTCAATGATCAGTATAGAAATGGGAGGGTTATATCTATTCTGATGAAGCCTTGATCTTAATGCTTTCTGCTGTTCCAACTTCCAACATATTTATATTTAAATTATAAATTGCTTGTTTTTAGGCCATCAGTGATGAAGAAAGAGGTCCGACTGCCAGATATGATGGTTTCAAATATGTGACAATGAATTCAAAGTATAACTCTGAACTTGACGAATTATTAGTCGAGCAAGACAAACTGGAACAGCACAAAAGAGGTGAGAGCTGTCCTAGTTTGCATTTTCAGCTACATGCTCGTAAAAGGTCTGTGAACTCTGAATAAAGTTTGATTTATTATGATCATTTGTCCCCTCGCTCAGTTTGAAATATGTTAGTCAAGTGGCATGTTTTTACATTGCTTACGGTTGTAGATGCTATCTTTGTAAATTCCTTATTTGATTTGTTTTGACAGCTATACAAGAAAAACTAGCAAACATAAGAGTTGACAGGAAAAGAGCCATGACTATCAACTCTCCAGCTACGCCAGAGAAGAGAAGGTCAGGAAGACCTGTTGTAAGTGCTGGAATTCCTCAGGTTCCATTCTTTACTCTTACCCTTCAACCATTATATGAATTTCTGTTATTATATGTCTTAATAGAGAATGGCCCATAGGGTGGGTGGCCAAGCTGCCTTAAAGAGAAAATATTGAGTGTTATATTAATTAAAAGTTATTGCTAGAGCAGTTCTAAGCTAGAGCAGTTCAACGTTTTTCACCCATGCATTTTTAATTTCTTCTCTGTCAATTCCCTATGAGGCATACAACAAAATACCTGAAAATAAAAAAGATTCTTAGATGTCTGTCAGGGAATTCTTGGCACCCTATGACCGTCCCTCATTTAGGAATACCAAATACTTGATTAAGTAGGAGTTATTCATTTGCAGTGTAAAATTTTCAAAAAAAAGATCAGCAAAAATATTTGCTTGACAACTGCCTGGGGTAGAGCTTACTTGGTAAAAGATAGCCATGCTTTTGGCCAACAATAAGCAGGGATTAAGGGATTTTCATTAGACAAATTTGAAATAGCTGAAACCAAAATCCATAACCATTATGACCGGGTATGATTACTATAATCTAGCTTGTTAGGCAAGATTAAGCTGTCTCTGAGAGGCAATGTGTGCACTCACTCCTGGTGCTAATTATGATCTCAAATTAAAATCATATAGTTAATTAATAATAATTTCATCTTGATATGAATTGTGTCCACAGGAAGAAAAAATAAATGATCTTTATCACCGTCTGAGACAGAAGCAAAGCAACCAAAGGTATAGGCATTTTTTTAAATATTTGTCACATTTTACACTAATTCTAAACAAAATTGTTTGCCTATTAGGCACACGCATAATACCAAGAGATTGATGGTATTATGCGTGAGACTTGATGCCCCCATTGAAACCCCCTCCCAGCCCCTGTCACAATAACTACTAGCCAGTAGTTCACACTGTCCATTGAAGTGAAAGCTACGGTACGTTTTCAGCTGGATTCTATAAGATGACAAATGAGTGCTTTGATATCCAAATAACATTTTTGTGTTACCTTTCACAGGAGTGGAGCTAGAGAGAAAAACCATATCTCTGCATTTGACCTTAACCAAGGCAATAATTACTCATCTTACATCAGGTAGGTCCAATCAGCACAATTCTTAACAACTTATTGTTCATTATACAGTGATATATCTACTGCCCTTAAATACATCACTGTGTTAGAAGTTCCCAGGGCTAGAAAAAAGGTTTTTCTTCCTGGCAGCAGAAATTGAAAATCAAAATTTCCTGTGAACCTAGCTGAAATTTCCTACAAGTAGCAATACATATGTAAGATGTTTCACTGGTGTATCCATGCGATTATTGTATTAGGTAGTTAGAAGGTGTATGGGTATTTGAATAGTCATAGTAATATTAAGACGTCATTCAGACAGAAGGAATCAAGGAAATTTCAAAATAGTAGAGTAAACTTTATTTTAGAATTTCTGAGAAAACCCTAGAAATTTCCTGCGAAATAATGATGGAAGCAGTAATTTCGTCAAAAATTTCCTGGCAGCGGCAGCGTCGGACATTTTCAAGCCCTGGAAATGCCTATCAATCAACAATTATCACATTTAGCCAACTATATGAAGAAAATGCTAGAAGCAATATTTGCTAAATCTCGGCAATAAATTATTAAACAACGTAATTTGCCGACTGTATGGTTGCTGAAAAGCCCTGCTACAAAATTAAGTCTCCTTGATGTCCAAGTTTCTATAAATTTATTTTCTTTGCTAGTCAACTCAAACAAGAGTACATCCAAGATGGTGGAAATGATTTGAAAGTCTTGTCAATGCTTCATAACCTGCAAACAGATGCTTATAAAACCGATGCAGACTTGGGTATTGATGGTAAGCCTAGGCCTATATGGGAAATAGCGCAGTACATTGTCTTTAAATTCCTAAAAGTATTTTCACGTTTTTACCTTTGTAAGAATTTGAGTCTAAAGTAGCTAAAAAAATTTTGGACTACCCAGATTGAGATCATTTGCTAGTAGCGGTAACCTTTGTTAATGCCTTTGGAAAGTAATTTTGGCTCTGGGCTAGTTGGTTTCCTTATAGAACCCGGTTTTGCTACCCACACCTCCATTTTGTTCCCATCCTCCGTATCTCTTTTTCTTTTGCTGTTTTTGTTTGTTCTGGTGTCCATTTGTCTCCCTTTTCTGCCGGCGGACATATTTCTTCCCGTCTAATGGGTGCATTACCGTGCGAAAATTCGTTTTTCGTTGCAATCACCTGCCTATGTCCTATCTTGTGCAGGCAAGATGTCAAGGGCATTTCGTGGTGATGCACAAAAATCCTAGTTTTTCCTGCGTATTACAGTACTTCGAAGGGGGCATTAGGTATACAGCTTTTATTACACCAATATGTGTCATTGGGCTTATCTTCGAATGAAGTTTCCCTAAGGAAATCTTGTAGATGTCCAAGAACGCCTTTGTCTGTTGAATTTTGTATCTTCATACCATTTACGCTATGCATTGATTTTCCTTACAGAGAATACTCTAGTGCAGCAGTTGCGAAACCAGCTGATTATGTATCAGAAAACCAATGTATCACTGATGCAAGAGCTACACAACGTGAACAGAACGAGGGTGAGAAGATTAGAATTTGCAATTAAACAGAAAGAAGTTTAGAATTTAAAGCGAAAACATGTTTTGATTATCTCAACTTCAAGTAACGACCTTTTTTGGCAGTATTTGAAACTTTCACCAAATATTATTTTTGACCCCAGATTCGGAATTAGCACCGGAACTTTGGCGTGTATGCATTTTTTCATATTCCTAAACCTCATATTCTTGATTTTATGAAGATAATTTATGTTTGAAAATTATTAGGCATCTAACCGTGAAGATTGTTGGGGGTGAAACTTTACACCCTACAATCAAGTCCCTTATAAATTTGCAAACTTTTTATTGAATAAAATTCAAGAATACTGGGAGTGCAATAATTTGCATCTAGTCCAAAGTTTGGATGCTGAATCCGAATCTGAGGTAAAAAAATGTATAGAGATGTTTTCAAATAGGTCGTACTTCAAATACTTCAAATAGGTCGTTCAGCAACCATATGTGCCTATCAATCCAACCATCCATGTTGACAACAAGAAGGCCCAAGAAGCACTGTAGTAACAGTTTTAGACTTTTATATTTCAATTTTCTTCTGACAGGAAGCAAGGTATGACCAAAGTCACGTACAACCGCCAGGTAAATAGGTTTAGAATGTTAAATCTGTGAAATTTTTAGATCGTCATAGGAGTTTTTGCAAGACTTTACACCAATATTGACAATAACGTTTTGGTTGCTCATGGGTCGCTTTCTATCTTGAGCGACTTGCGACCAGTTGTGTTCGATTGTCTGGAATAAGTCGTCTCGCCATTTTATGGTTGGTCTACCTCTTTGTCTGCGCCATTCTCTTGGAGTCCATTCTGTCGTTCGCTTGGTCCATCCGTTGTGACTTAGTCGTGAAATGTGGCCCGCTCATCTGTGTTTGCTCTTTCTAATGCTTGTTATGATGTCACTTCGGTTTGTTCGCGTATCCAAGTGTTTTCTTCTCTATCTCTCAAGGTTATGTTCAACATCATTCTTTCTATTTTACGTTGAGCCACTGAGAGCCATTTCTAACACTGTATTTTCCATTCCAATAAAGAGCAGTAATTATGCAAAATTGTGTGCAGTCTGTGGAGAATTGTTATTGTAAAGTACTAGCTTGCTCCTTCACAGTGCAAGAACGAAGCGTTGTTCGACACGAGCTGGGGAACTTTCACGAGCAGAAGCTGTTTGACATGAAACAGGAAGCAGAAGTCTACAGACAGCAGCTTGAACTTGAAAGATTAAGATCTGAGCTACAGTTATTAAGAGGAGGTATGCCGCAGCTGCAAGCACTGCCACAGTTACCTCAATTACCTTCAGTGCAACAGAATCAGGGCCAGCCTAGCTTGGTAAGTTATTTAGCTTTTTATCAACTAAATCTGCAATGCAGTGACAATCCGTGAAGTGGAAAATCCTAGGTTTAGTCATATGGAATGATATTTAAGTTGTATTGATCCCCTCTCCTCTCTTAGTTCCCTCCTCTCTCTAATATGCTACCTCTTTCCCAGTCAAATTCATAGTATGTCCTATTTAATACCAGTTTGAAATCCCAGACTACAGTTTCTCGATTTGAAATATCTCATCGAGTCCTGGTCCAGATTTTTACGTCTGTAGTATAGCTATGATTGAAACTATGCATATTAGTGTCATAATGTTAATTCTGAAGTAAGCACAGACTAGTAAATGCAAAGCAAATAAATTTCAACTGTTCTTTACGAATTATCATCAATATTAACAAACTCTTTTATGGCCGATATGCTGTAATTTTCAAGCATCTCCCCGCCTTTTTTGGACCACCCCTCTAGTGCCTTCGAAATAAGATAACGCTTTGATGTTTCTACATTTAAGGTTGATTTCAATTCTAGATTATGTCTGAAAGGAGCACGAACAAAATACCAAATGGTACAGAATTGTCAGAGGAGGCATTTCAGAGAGCTCCGTATGATCCTGGGTAAGAATATTCGAACTCCATAATTCACAAAAGTCACGCGTACACACGCGGGCTGCACGCAGGCTACACAGTAATACTTTCCCTCGATAATACCATATAGAACTACCATATATTAAAGCAGTATAAAGGAAAAAAAGAATAATTTTGTCAAAAAATTTCATTCCAACTTTTTTACACAAAAGGACAATCCAGTTTATCCTGCTGCCCAGATAAATAAATTATAATTACGGATAAAGATATATGGTGGTTTGTCAATCGTGAAATAGAAAGTATACCAATACACTAGAGACATAAATTATCATCACGTTTTGATACTAGCCCATTGTCAAATGTTTAGAAGAAGTATGCAATTAGTCTAGGAAAATCTTGCCTTTGACCGGGCTGTGATATTAGCTACATTTCGACATCAGCCAACCATGCTCGTTGGTTTTATCACGTGGTCATGAATGCTACTAGCTGATTGGGTATCCAAAAATGGAAATAAACGAATTGGTGAATAAAATACAAGTTCTCCTATGTTCTAGTGACGCTGTTAGATGGCCAGAGGCAAAGAACTGATTTTTTTCATTTTACTTAGAGAAAATTTAAATTTGAAGGAAGAAAATTTTTCAAAGCATGAAGAAATAATTTATACACGCTTTAATAGGTTGAAGCATAAAACGAGAATGAAGCATAACATGTATTTGTCAAACGGTTGTGAATAATAGTTTGAGCTGCCAATAATTCCAGTAACGTTATTACATTAAGTACATTAGATCGTTAACTCTGACTCATGTAATAAGTCGACTCGAACAACCCTTGTTGTTTTTTTAGGAGTGGATTTGCCTTATTTTGGGACTTTCTTTGTGGAATACCTCCATCCTCTGAACGATGCCAAATTGCTGTTACAATGTACAAAGACAGCATGCCGGCTTCAGATGTTAAATTCCTACCCACTGTTTCTTGCAACCAAACCCATGACGTCAGAATGCCCCTTGGCAAGGAGCTGGGATGTATGGCCGTCCTAGGAGTCAAACAGATCTTTCCAAGGTAAGGTAATGTGGGTCTATGTTTCCCACGAAAATAGTATATTATTAGGGGTCGCTACCGTTAAAGCTCTAATAATCCCCCGGGGTGCGTATTTAATTTTCGAGGTTCTACAGGGGAGCTTATTAGAGAGGGGGTGTATGTCAAATTGGGAAGATGGATTGGTTGTTCCAGGAACTTAGACTGCGCTGTGTAATTCTCGACGGCTGCTAGAGACGTTGAAGACAAAACTTGAGAAGAAAGCTTTGACTCTTAAACATATGAAGTTAGAAATTGGCAATATTACGATGAATTACATCATGAGCTATCACTAAAGCATGGCACTTCTCTCTGGAGTCTGTCTTGTATTAAAATGGGGCGGGGGCTTAATAGAGAGGAGGGCTTATTTCAAATTTCTGCTTGAAAAAGAGGGCTTTAAAGGGAGGGGTCTTAATAGAGAGAGGGGCTTAATAGAACCATTTCAGTTTGTGCAACTGAGACCTTATTTGGTTAAAATGGGGCGTGAGAATTCTTCTTGCTTTGGGCCACCCCTATTAGCAGAAGGGAACATGACCAGACAAATTATGTTTTACAGGATTTTGTGTGAAATGTTTCTGTATTTTATGTGAACTGTATTTTCTTAAGCAAATTTCCTGTCGTTTTCTTTTCATGAAGTAAAGCTGTATCTTTTAGATGTCTGCCTGCGCAGTCGCTGATGGTCGCTGTGCAGGTGCAAGTGGGAAGTCAGTATGACGCGTCCTTTGAGTCGATGCAGGAAGTTGGCTGGAGCAATATCGAGATTTTTGATAGCATGAATAGAGTAATTACTGGAAGGTTAGTTCGTGATTAATCAATAGTTTATATGCGACGAATGTTGTTGTATAGTTCGCAAATAGGCAAGCGCTCAAGGATAGTTTTATAATGGAGCCAGATCTCTTTGAATTGATTGATTGATTGATTAATTGATTGATTGATAGACACATACGCTTGCTATCTTCGCAAGGTATGGGTTTCTGTGCTGAGCACAGGGGGACCACTGAATAGCACAAGGCTAATCTAAGCAGTGCGACCCCAGTCCTTCCTCTCGATGTGACCACACCTCGTAATCCCTGTTGCCTTTTGCCTCGAATTACAGAGAGCTGGCGACTCTCCTCACTCTTTCATGGCGAGTTTGACCTATTTTGGGATCGATCCACAACCTATAGACTATCAGTCAGACTCGCTCAAACTCGGCTATTCTTGCACTGAATACTGGGCTAGGTAAAATGGTTATATACTGGGCAGAGGATAATTGTTGGTAGATCTGCTGGGCTGAACACGGCCTTGAATGAATTTGCATAGCTAATTTCCGATTCATAAGGATTGATGTATTGAGGGTTTTGATGGTTTGAAGGATCAAGATAAAGTGATTTATGGATGGGATTGGATGCCTGAGTTCAAACCTCGACCCAAACCTGTTGTAAAAGAGCGAGGAGAGAAATCGCCAGCTCTCTGAAATTTCAGGCAAAGGCAAAAAGAAATCACGTGGTGTGGTCTGAGATGTGGTCACATCAAGCGGAAGAGCTAGGGTCGCACTGCTTAGACTAGCTCTAGGCTATCCAGTGGTCCTTCTGCGCCTAGCGAATTAGCGTAGCAAAGATAGGCGAACATCGATAAGACAATTAGACAGTTATTTCGCTTATCGGGGGCCTTGGAAGGCAGTTTTAAATAATTCATGAGCTACAGGTGCACGACATTGAGATTCTGGGAACGTCAACAGCCAACGACAGTGCTTTTAAATCAGAAAGCCAGTTGGGCTTCTTGATTCCATTTAATGAGCAGAACGTTTTGTACCGAAACTGTTGATTCAGCGCCTTTATCTACACTATTAAAGGTTTTTATATTTAATCGATCAAAGCTTTATTTGTAAGCTACACAGAACCCAAATGCCTGACTGATAGTCTTGCTAATCTATCCCATTCCAAGGCTAGACATCAGCGGGCGCTCATGAATTTCTAAAATCTATTCACTAACGTGTACTGGAACTGTAGCCTAATGTACTAATAGTTAGTGCTGCCCTGGCTTTGTTAGTGCTGTCCTGGCTTTGTTCACCGTTTAGTTGACAGCGAGTTTGATCAGCTATACGTGAATTTCATTTTTATATGAAGTCATCATGTATTGGTATACCGCCATTTTTTATGCCTAATTATGCTTGTAACATTCTAGGGGTACTAAGACAATAGTTCAATGCCAACTTTTTCCATATTTAGTTCACTTTCGCATATATTTAACAAAAGATACGTTCCCAAAAGTTTCCTCACATTTAATTTGTCAAAACAAAGATAGATTGAAACTCTTTCCATTAAAAAGATATCCAAATGTTCATAATGCACAATTTCAATTTACGGAAAATTTTAATATTTTGTTCTTAGTTAACCCACTAAAATGAGCACAATTTTCTAAGTTTCTGAGTTTCTTGTAAAAGAAGGGCTTACTACATTGGCCCTTACGTTCGCTATAAATAAAAAAACACACGCTCGGCAAGGGATTGCGCAATGGTCCGGGGTCTGGGGTCCGGGGTCCATAGGTCCGAGGGCCGGTGATAGATCATGCCGGAATAAATGGTAGCCACTCTACCTTTTAGCGCTGCACATGCTCTTGCTTCAATCTAGTACGTTTGATGGATTGCACATCACATTATAGATTATACTCCAAAACCACAGTTTGTGCAAGTGCGTTAGCATTTTTCTACTATAATAGTCAAACCTGACTTTCCTTGCAGGGCCTTCTGCTGTTAGTACGCTTTGACTAGCTTAGTGAGAGTTTAGTTAAGACGGATTTCCTCGAGGCGAATTTAGCAGCGAATTCGCTGAGAAATTCTTCGCCGCGAAAAGGTAGACTTCTATCCTACTACTTTGCGAATTCGCTGCGAAATCATAAATGCAAACTGCGCATGCTTGGACCTTTTTCGCGGCGAAT